>JAUMHH010027425.1:0-10464 GCA_032359455.1 Chlamys rubida
AGGTCAAGGTTGACTTACCTAGTCAACCTAAACCGGTGTATACTGAAATACATGGTATTGAAAAAGTTCCGGTATATTTCCGTGATTACAGTGTCTTTAGCTAATAACAACCACGGGTAACCTTTCATTGGTTAGTAGGATATATCCACACAATCTGAAAACATAGACTATCCTCTAACTACCACATGTGGCATTCAAAGCCGCGAGACGCTGGCTGGAAAGTATTTGTTTACTGAGGAAACGCAAGTTATGACAATATAATTAAAGTCATAGCGTTTCTCATCAGATTCATTTCATTTCAACAAATGTTATTGACAGATGTAATTGTCAAATGGATTGAAGAAACAGGCAAGCCTATATACATTCCTTCCGTGAGTGTCTCTACATTTGATCGAATATATAAACAATGTAGTTACAATAATGATTAATTAATTGAAGGATACTTTGAAATGAATATATATATATATATAAATACATGTAGAAAGAGTAATACTGATTAAATGATCAAGGAAGATAACTCCAACATGACAAACAAGTCACAATCACATACAGTTATTCTCACATTAAATGAAGCATAGTCACGGTCAGTAAATCATATGTAGAGTAAGAGTAGACTTTGACCATCAGATTTGAAGTGATGTGACCAGTGATATCATAAATGATTTACAAGATATGACGCTGAGAGTAGTAGACCATGGTTCTGCAATTCCAACGCCATCAGTGTTTACATGTCGAAGATGAGTCTGCATTCAAGGGCGATTAACTCATTCATCCCTGAAATTTCTTAATGAACTATTCCAGCCTTTGAATTGGAAGAATTTAAATGGGTCTTCAGGGGTGAATGAGTTCATGTGATGGATATCGACTACCGACGACAAACTTACTACACAAGGTTTCGACAGACGCAGGTTGATAAAGACTATGAATCTGATTTATACGACTAGGATTTTTGTACAGTTGGTCCACATTGAAATACTGATCGTTCTAATACTAAGCCATCGAATTCCGTAAACGCTTCGCTGAGAATATTGAGTCTGCGTATGTTACAAATGAATAGAAAACGGTGAAATGTTCATATTTTCCGCTGTTTGAATTTAGGACTCTTCTCCATCTGTTAGAATAAAAAATAGAAAGTATGAGTTTATATTTGTGAAGAGAGGAGAAGTAAATGATCGTATAATATTAAACCGTTTGACATGAACAGATTATTTTGCTACTACCTGGTCGTCTGCTTTAAGCATGCGAAATTGCATTATTTACCTATTTTCTTTATTTATGAAAGTGCATTCCTTCCATTTTCGTTCCATATAAATGAAATTATGTATACCCGTAGAAAATTATCCACCACATCTGTTGGTTATATAAATATGATTATCCGTTTCTTAAAAAAATAATCATGATACGTGTATAGGCAAAACAAATGTTACGGCAGAATTTAACCTGGGGATGACATCAAAAAGCTTTTAGGCTGAAATCAAACTTTAATATCTTAATAACATGGACAGATATAGTTGTATTAATATTACTCAATGAAGAACTGATTAACTCTGCAGCGTGACAAAGTTACGGCACGTCACTAATGATCCTCTTGACCATCGAAGTGGCTTCGGTCTCTGAAGAACATATTTGACAGCCTTTATCGTGATAGTTATTTTGTTATCTGGTATACTTATAAGCATGTACTACTTGTATTATATCGCCTATGCTTTGGCTGATCCAGTTACTGGGTATCCAAGGCAACATTACGACACAGTGCCACATAAGGAGCAGAAGATATTTACATTTCAAGAGAAACTTTATTTATCCTCCGAATTTTGTGGAATTCATCTCTGCCCATCGGTTTTGATTACTACTCATTTTCTGTTGCTTTCGTGGCGACCATGATCATAACGATGTCCTCGTGTGTTTGTGACTCATTGGTGTGGGTTTCCGACTGTGTTTACCTCGTGTGTTTGTGACTCATTGGTGGGGGTTTCCGACTGTGGTTACCTCGTGTGTTTGTGACTCATTGGTGTGGGTTTCCCACTGTGTTTACCTCGTGTGTTTGTGACTCATTGGTGGGGGTTTCCCACTGTGTTTACCTCGTGTGTTTGTGACTCATTGGTGTGGGTTTCCCACTGTGTTTACCTTGTGTGTTGACACCATGCTTTGTACTTTTGTTTTTTTTGTCTCATTTGTTTCCGGTGTTGTCGTATGGTAGATTGTTATACTTGTGTGATGATACTTCATCCACATTACAGCATAGATTACAACGTGCGTCCTAAATTAACATAGCAATACCTTATTCGTGTCAATGTTCATGCTGTCCACATTTAATGATGCACATAAGATTTCTTGTAATGCAATCAGCCACATGCACTTTGTACTGCATTCAGTACACTGCTTGCTCTCACACAAACAATTATAACTACTATCATCATCATCACCACCATCATCATCCATCCATCCATCGTCATTATCATCGTCATCAACACCATAAAATAATGATATCATCATTATTATCACCAAATAACATGAGAATGAAATCATCATTATAATCATGATCATAACCACAATAGAATGACTTCACAATCATCATCATCATCATAGAATGTTTTCATAATAATGATCGGTCATCATCATGTCATACAAATTTAATGGCAATCATCATCACTTAAAACTCAGTCATCATTATTATCATCATCATCGCCATCTTCATTATCATATTTACACTCAGGTTCTTTATATATGTTCAGTAAAATGTAAAAAAAAAAATTAAAAAAAATGGAAACTTACCAGAATAGACCATGGCAATCGCTCTTCTTGTGATTTTTTAATTTTCACATATATATTAATGATTGTTCAAACATTATGGAAATTCTGATTATCATTTGGTTATTACATAAATGCTTATTCAAATTATCTTATAACACATTATTGTTATATATGTAACCCTGAAATATATCTTTCTTGTTGTAATTTCATGTAAATACATCTACATATTAGTAATTACACAACTACCATTGATATGTTATAAGTAGATAGGTATATTGTTTTTATTTCTGATGAAAAAAATCTTACTACACTAATTAAACCATTTATGTTTTCTTAATAACGTTGCAATGCACTTATATACTAGCGTGTGGAATCTTACTATAATCTGGTTTTGCTTGACTAGTTCATACAAAGAGAGAGTCTAAGACTGTTGTATGCTGTTTATAGGTCTATTTTTTTTTTTTTTTTTATATCTGCCTGCTTTTAATATTTATTTATTTGAGGTTTAAATATGCCAGGTTCAAGATGAACAGTTTTTGTTTTTACAAAGCGCTCTCTGAACATGTTTTACATACTTAACAACATAGTAAACGATTTGGTATGCTATCAATCAAGGTAATTTTCTATGGGTCACAAACGACATTTGATTTTCAGTGATGCATTTGTTCTAAAATCCACTCAACTGCATTGTAATAATAATGATAGACAACAAACGATGAAAGTTTATACCTATTGCATTGTGTGGCCTCAGAGCTTCATTGCAGTGTATACAAAATATTATACATAATGTGGCAATCTTCCAACTAAAAATAAAAACATAGTTCTTCACTTATATTTTGTTTATGCAGCAATTTCTCAGGTGTTGCACATGAATGCGTCGTATTTTCTTCTCCGTTAGCTTTACTTGTTAAACAGGTGCAACAGGAAAAACACATTTGAATATTTCATCCACATCCCAGACGAACAGTCAGAGTTACTTCCCTTCATCTCCGCCAAAACGTATGTCAATTTATCCAGGGTGTGACTCAGCTGTTCTGGCCTCGCTTTCGATTCTCAGCAGAAGCAGACGCCGGCTTTTCTCATTCGAATGATCTCTTATGTCAACTATGGCTGCTGTATCAGAAACGACCCGTAAGTACGAATATCAAATTTACTTTTCTAGGCATTCTAAACGGTGGAAAATTATGGAATTTGAACAAAATATTCTGTGAATGTTGTTTTATAAATATGACAGAAGACAGATAGTCTACGGATAAAGGTAAGTGGGATTTTTGTCGTTTGATTTTAACCGGCTGTTAGACGAGATTGGATACTGAAAAGCTGCAGGGAATCCGCTGCATACTGTTATACGCGGCGGCCGCCGGTACTCATTTCATGTTTTTTGTCGGAAATTTATAAATGTAGAAAATGTCGAAATCTTTAAGAATTTCAGAAAAATGAAAAAGCATAATATATTCTATCATGTGTTATCTCATTTACATATTTAAGAGGGACATAATTTTTGATATCATTTAAAATTAATGACACTCCCAATTTTGTTGTAAAATTTATTTTAAAGATAAATTTATTATATATAATCTTTGATAATTACACGGAAACGAAAGTCTGGAATAGAATTAGACGGATTTAGCATGTATTATTGACTGCCATTGTGACGGAGTAAAGGAGGTTTTGCAGTACGTATGATTCAATGGGAGCGATGAAGTCACCGCAGCCGACCGGCTCATGCGCCGGCTAAGTCTTGGATTTTCTGACTCAGGCGCCGTACCACAATATGCATGTCATCTGCATTATAATCTGGGGCACCGAAGGGGGATTTAGATTTGATACCATATAGGATTTGTTTTGTTACATGCCTGGGTAAATATTTTTCTAATTTACACACATCGCGATATTTATATGACTCGTCTGACTGACATATTCATGTCAATGTTATGTGGACCCTGCAGCGAAATGCACGTTGCTTTTTGCCCCCACCAGCTGGGAGGCACGTTTGGGAGATTTCGCGTTTGGTATTAAATAACTAAAATATGTTTTTCTTAAGACAACTTAGCGACATAATTAATCAGCATTCACACAAAGAAAAATAAATTCGTATTATTGTTTCATTGTGCTTGCATTGAAAATAACAATTACACAATTATGAATGCTCATAATATTAATGCAGCCGGGGAAGTTTGCAACGTAATCGAACATACTACAATTAGTGATTTATTGGCGAAAAAACAGTATATCGTGGAAACGATTTCCGTTTATATCTGTTGATCTCCCAACAACCCCATATCTGCGATCAGATCGATGGAGAGCGGTGTTAGTGTGTTTAAGGATGGCCCGGGGGTAGACGATGCGTGGTTTCGGTTGAGTGGTGTTATTTTCCTTGTCAGATAGCCATTGATATCAATTACCCGCGGAGTGACATGGCTGCAGGCATGTTGTTGTACATAACACACACATACACAGACACACGCGTGTTAGCTACTCAGCCGTTAAGGACACACACAAGTCGGTCAAAGACATTATGTAGCCGGTAATTACCGCATTTATAAGAGATGAAGAGATATTTGGAAAACGGGGCGAGGGATGGGCGTTAGTCAGGGAAATCGGCCTAAGGTTTCGGAGGAGGGGGTCAATAAAATCGCAGTTTATTTCGTTACTTACAGAGTATTATATGTAATATATACCGCTCTTCATTCCGATAGTTCACGGTATATCCTGTCAGAACATGGTTCCCTACACTTATATACCGACATATTGACGACGCCTGTGAGGTTTAGTCTATTGTAATATGATAAGTTATTGGGAATTGTTTAAGCTACTGATACGACAGACGAAATAACGCTTGGCGCAGATGAGAGTGTAAATTGGCGGCCACGTGTACATTAACCAAGGCATGTCATTCTCCCATATATACCCATAGTGACACAGACCCATCTTACATAATGCCCATAGCAACACAAGCCTCTTCCCCATAGTATATTATGCGTAAAATGGCTGTCACGTACGTGCTCATGCATTAAGACATGCCCCTCTAGCCTCTCTCATATTTTCCATAGTGATATAGACCCTTCTCCCATAGTAACCATGCATACCCCTCTCCAACAGTACCCATCGTATCACAGGCCCCTCTTCCATTGTATCCATAGTAACGCAAGCCCCTTTCCCATAGTATCTATATGTTCCTCTCCCATAGTACCAACACGAACAGGGGCCCCTCTCCCTAAGTGATGGTATATTGTATTAGAGTGTAATGTGAACATTTATTTACACCCGACACAGAGCCTACACAGGCCACCTATGGGCTTCTATCAAGCTCGTGGGAAATTCTTTGTCTAATGTTGATATTAAGTCATAAAGCATTAAATAATAACCTCTACACAACAGGAAACGTTTGTAAAACATAACGTTTTATGTGTTTGAGACACACGACGTGTCTAAATGCTCATGTCCCTGTTAAGGGGAAATGTAGTGTGTGATATGCACCGATTCAGCAGTGTCGTTAACAGAAGTATAGTGTTGTGTAGTTAAATGCATGGGAGTAAAAATACAACATGTTTTTTTTTATTGAACATCACATGATGGCTGAATCTGAGAACACGTGACCGCGAAGTGGGTCATATCAACGTCATTGTCACATGTTGGTTACTATCTCCAGTTAAGTCGTATTTATAGTAAACTATGCTTTATACAAACAAGAATGCAAGGCAGGCACTTCAGTTTTCATTATTGTATACATTTACATATTTTACGCGTAAAAATGCCAGTGACATGTACGAATGTAGGTGTTTACGATGGAGGTTTGTAGCTTTTCAATTCTACAAAATACGCATCGAGTCAAGGGGGTCGACGCCCAGTCGGAACAGAAATTCTTATTATACTTTTGCCACGTTTCCTTTTCAATATCGTTTTGTTTTGTCATCAGATGTTGTTTACATGACGATGTACCAAAAACAATTTTCTCGATTCAAGGTCATTTACAGCACTCCATAAAACTGATGTTCCTCCCTACTAAACTAAAGTTGATACCGTGGTCAACATTTGACAAAAACTTCTAATGACCGTCAGCGTCAAACCCTTTGACCAAATAAACAGAGAGACAAGTAAACAACAGTCTTACAGAAGAAGATGTATACGCGTTGTTTATCACATCGCTGCAACACGATTAAACAAACCCCCATTTGGAGCCTCTCGTCGCCAAAAAAACGAAAAGGCCAAAAACTCTGTCATGTGTTTTGATGATTTTCGTAGCGATTCGCACAGCGTCTCATACTGTCACCATGGAGACCAAATATATAAACACTTTTTTTTACCTAAACTCAGTTATGCAATGAAAGGGAAAATGTGGTTAAGGTTCACAGATGGTAGAGCGTTTGTTTGTCCATAACACATAACCCTCTCCCTTTCACTCTCCTCTCCCTACGTTAGCCCCCTCCCGAGCATTTCTCCTCCCTCCCCAGTCTTATCACTCCTCTCCCTCCCAAACACCCCTCCTCGCGTAAACGCTAAAATGTTCCCATTCGCATTTAAACATGCCAAGCAAATGACGTTATACATTTGTTCACTATTTGTGAAATAGGTTAATTAATTCAAAACATGTCTGCCACTTGAATGTCTGTATGTGGTAAATACAAACAGCAATGGTTGAGTAGAGAAAGTGTAAATTTTACGTACTGAACTAGAAACATCTGTTTATGGATGGGCTCGGCCAAGGGGCCTAGCTTGACTGAAACTTGATACCAACCCAGATATCAGTATTCGGAGTCTCTAGGGGGAAATATGACATGAAAAAAATGTGTCCTTGTAAAATCTCGCTTACTCTTAGTCACATATATAAACTTTACTTCGCAATAGAGTTACTCATGGCTGGGATGTTTCTACAAGTAATCTATACTAGCAGTGCCAAAGAGCGTAGGGTATTTTAGATCAATACTGGCATTAGTCACAGTTGCACCTTGTATATACGAGTTGTTAGTCAGATATATCTGTATATACTAACGATTACTCACCTTGGATGACCATTACATACTGGATGACCATTGCTGATGGACGATGTATCCTTATAAGGCAATGTTGGCCACTATGCAAGCCTGACTGCTTAAATATGTATATTACACAATATACTTACAAATCATCGCTGTCAAAATGTTACTAAGAGTTTTTTTTTTTTTTTTTATAAAATATGCTCCTGGTACTGATTAACTTTTACATAAAAATGTAGTGTTACGAGAACCGGATTATTTTTGCGTAAAGTATGCTTGTTACAAAGTAGTATGCCCCGAAGTCGAATAATTCTATTATGTAAGTTAAGCCTATAGTATGCATGTCTGCTATTTGAATACACATGTGGTATGATTACGATCGTTAATTGTCTATTATCGTACTAAAGGATACTTGTGGGACGGCATAAAACTAATTAATATATTTAGTAGTCTACATTAGTTGCATTTCCGCTTGGATTATCTCGGAATACGGCGGAATGAGGAGAATGAGATCATCTTGTGGTATGCTATACCAATAAGGGTACCTCGTAAAAGATAAAAACACCTGATGTTTTATGGGCTGAGTGGTTCTGAAATATTTATTTGTGAACATGAGGCAGGATTAAGACCAGACTTCTATCTAGTAAAGCACTATCGCCGATAATGGGAAATTTATGTACCATGCAGACATAAAATTTGGCACAGAAACAAATGTATCGCAACACGCTAGTATTCCGTAATTTCAACCAGAGAACTATGAATATGTGATCAGTTATTTATCGATCCGGCCGACAGGGACTGGAGAATTGAGACACAGTTTGTGTTCGAGACATTTTCTTGTGTGTAGGAAGTATTGCTTAACGCTTAAGAAGTTGAGATGAACACGGAAAATATCGCCAAACATAAAGTGTCTTATGCGCTGTTCAAGTATAGGGTCGAAGATCAGAGTTTCGTGTCTGCTACCCGAGTGAGACCAAAGCTCATGTGACACTGATGCTTAAAGTAATAGACCAATACGGAGAGCTTTTGTCTAAATATTTGGTTGAATCATATTATTTATAGTCTCGTTATTTAATTTCTTCTCGTGTTTTGGTGGGTTCGTTTTTCGGATGTAATTAACGAGTGTGAGATTGTTAGAACTGTTAGACATATGATGAGGTTTGAATGAGGGTTGGGTGGGAGTAGGGTGAGGGTGTGAGTGGGATTGTGGTAGGGGTAAAGTTGGGGATTAGGAGGTTGGGCAACTCTGTGTGTTCTCCTTGTATATAGATATATAAAATAGCATTGCGTATTGAATTGGATGAATTAGAATTATCGCTTTAAACAAATAATTTTCACATTGATTTTCTTAGTCGGACTGCTTTTCTGGGAAGAGAAAATCGATATTTTGAAGTTTTATCACGTTACAATTGATCACGTGATCAAAGTCGGTTAACTAATTCATAGGTCACGTGATCTCTGACTATGATGATTATCGTGAACGAGTGGAAATCCTCAATTACATAAAAACAGCCATCTTGTTTTTGCAATCGAAACCAATGCCTTTTCCCGAAAGAAGATTCAATGCCGAACCCATTAGTTAGTACGCCTTATCGCAGACAACGGTCCCAGAAACCGGCCCAATTTGCATGTTTTCTCAATTTGTGGGTGTAATCGTAAGATACGGTACCACAGCAGCACAAGGAAAAGATGAATGACGAGAATTATTTAGCACACGACTTGCAAACGGACTAGTTGGCATACATTTGGAATTAGTAATTAGCTAGGAACGCCAATCGTGTTGGCGTGAGAAAGAATGACATATGTATAATACACGTTCATTCACACCGCGTTACTCTCACCGTCAGTATCGAGTCGGGTTTGTGTACCAATTCTTTAGAACCTCGACAATTCGGAATTCGATGAAGGGACAGATTTAATGCTTCAATAGAACCCAGAAACCAAAATACCCTGCTTTGACAAGAGAATACACTACCAGAAATTACAAACGTGTGAATTCACGCGCAACATACTTCACATGTCGGGTATCACATTTCACATACACCTGTGTCACAAATTCAAATTGACATGAAATTAACAATGCTCGAGTTCCTTTTCCACATTTCACATCATTCTATAGTCCTATTTAATATCTATATATTTTTTTACAACTTGGAGTTTCCATTCGAACTCGACTTGTTCACGTTATCCTACACAGATTAGAAACTGGCTAGTCTCGTTATGAGTTTTATCCGACATGTATATCCCTACTAATTTAACATGGTATATCAGGGGGTTCTATCACAGTAAACCCGACATAACCTGGCGGCAACTATCCATGGAATGCAGTAATTTCGATTGAAGTTTAAAAGTTGGAATGCAGACACATCAGAAGTTTGTGCTACGAAATCAGTGATGTCCCGGTAAACAGTTATGGAATTTACGCAAAAACATGTCGACAAACAGATGTACTATTTTCTGCAAGCACGTGCATGCCAATAGATGTATCTGACATAATTGTGATCTCGTTATCCAAAAAAATATTATTTTAACATATGCAGCTATTATGGGGCGTTTTACCAGATAACCACCCCTTACAGACGATACCACTCTACCGCGTCACCGAGTCACGTTTACAGTTTAGGTGACACTGTAAGATTTTGAAGTGAACGCTGAATTGATATTCCGTCTTTGCATATTGCAGAGTTATCTTCTCTTGTGAGCAGGTATTGATTGTTACGTCATTGGTTTGTGT
>JAUMHH010027436.1:0-10464 GCA_032359455.1 Chlamys rubida
GCCGGAAAGAACTTGTTGCATTGAAATTCGTTCAAGTGTAGGCGGTAGGATACTATATTGCCGGTAGTTATGGTTTAAAATTTTAAAATCTGATATCTACTTAAAGATGTAGTCGAATTCTATCAATGCCAAAAAAGTCTTGAACAAACTCTTTATAAAAAAAATATGACTGTTTTCCCTTTTCTTGAAAATTCATTATATGATTGATACGACCATATGAACACCGAGTGCGCTTAAATACACGTTGAGGTATGATTCTTACATGCGTACCGCACTGAGATTAAAAGCTTACACACTAATAAGGCGAAATATTTGTCTAGATAAATTAAGGATCCTAGTACCAATGTCTAAAACATAAGAACTCATCCGAACAATTCTATACGGATACTTTGTGCTCAAGCCTACTTTCTTGTTCCTGTTTTAAATTTATGAAAACAAATAAATTTTGTCAAGGATTTGGAAACTTTGAAGAGGTGTTGATGCCGAATACTGTTTTCAATGTTTACATATGACTTATGTGCGTTTGACATAATTTAGGCGAGTTACAAGAAATTTTGTTTGAACACAGAATCCTTGCTTGAGCATGAGAACGGTTTCATGGATACGGGCTCATGATTTGAACACTGGACCTCCAATTATTATATACTGTCGATTTTATCAACTGCTCTACCTGGTAAACATTGGTACCCTGGCCCAGTCGCGCTACAGTTTTACTCCAAATGAAATTTTAGGGCGGTTGATGTATTAAAGAGACACACGTAGTCTTCTCTTGTGTCTTGCCTGCAGCGGGACAGGGATCCTTAAGGAATATTTACAGTTTGGTTGACACTTCATCATTAAATTTACGATACACATTTAAGGTGAATATTTCATTTGGATTTCATTTAATACCAATTCAAAACAAATCACATAAAACAGTTTTTTAGAACTCTACAACCAATGTTTGATTAAACTTCAAAAGAAAAATCAATTTGTCAAAATAGGAAAAAAATATATTTACACAATTTTTGTCAAGTACGCCATCGAGTACCCGCGTTGTTTATTGAAAGACACAAGATGTAATCATTTTGACATTAAGTCAAACATAGCAAGAATGAAAATGATCACACAAAAATATCTGGAAGATTGTCCTGCTATAGGTATAATGTGAAAAACGGGTCAAGTGATAATTAAAGATGATTACTATGCAAAAAGGACCATTTCTTCAATTAATTAATAACTCGACAACTTTATAAGGGAATCAATCGGTGACTTTAGTATCATTTTTATTCCAAAACCTCATTAGTGATAAATTATATCATTCCAACAAGAGCAGAAATTGAAATCAGTTATTTTTTTCTAGGATTTTTTTTTCAGTCTTGTTCCCAACATCATTTTCAAACTGATGATTGCAAATTGATGAGTCCCGTTACAAAGATGATCTCAAGATATGGGCGAGTCCAACAGGAAACGTATGATTGATTGCTTTATGTTTAATTAACATCCTACTAACAACTAAGGTAATTTAAGGACGTGCCTCCATGCGTGCAATTTGTGCGTGCATGTGTGTGTAGGTGCTGGAGGCAGGGTATGTTGGTGTATATGCCCCCTTGCGATAGCGCGGATCTGATGCCGACTTTATACTGCTATCTCACTGAAATACCATGTCGACAGTACCCAGCACAGCATTCTGCCCGGTCACATTATACTGACAACGGGTGAACCAGTTGTTGCAATTACCCAAATGTTTAACATTAACAGGGCATACCAACTACCATTTTTTAAGACTTTGGCCTGGGCACAGAACCCATTGACTTTTTCATTTGGGCGAACGCTCAACATTAGCTTAGGCCTAAAGAGAGGTATAAGCAAGCGAGGCGTTAGAAAATAAAAAGTTTGTTAGAAAGAAGAGAGAAAATATAAAAATCCAACATGTTGCAATAGGGCTAAAGTATTAATCTAGGCCTCAAATATAAATGCCCCCAAAATAACTGGGAACGCATTAGAGTCCATGTATTTTTCAGGCCCAAGAATCGTAAGTGCTGTTTATTTTTCGACTCATCGGTCACTTCCCTGACCGGTTCAGATGTCCGTAGGCAAAGTTGATGTATCCAAACAACACTCAACATCGCCTATCTGATTACTTACATTTCAACGGCTAAGTAGTATATATGTACCAGTATTCCATGTGTTATCTGCATAACTGGATGGAGAGCGGAGAGCTATTTCAGATATGCCGGCGATGCAGCACCGTACGGTAATGGTCAGTGAAATCGTCAATCTTGTTTATTTGCATAGTCTTGGAGTGGTTAACTCTCGATTCTTGTTAGATGGTCACGCACAGTTAGAAATGACGAGGGGAACATACACCTTAACGTTTTAATCTGACCCTCGCTTATGCCACGAACTTAGATATAATGTAAATTTCGTGATTATACTTGTTAAAGCCAACGCCATTTGGTTGCATAGGTAGACTTTAGGTGGACCTATTGCGACCTCATAGAAGCGAATACAGGTGTACTACATACATGTAGCACGTGTTTGCATTAAATCAATACCACCTGGCGGACCGGATTTACCCATGGGAAACGATTTAAAGGTTATGGGAAGCTTTCCGGGTATATATTGCAATCCTCGTGTTGTTATATATTGGTTTGGATCGAAGAGTTCTTGTGTTATACCGAGATAGTAGTAATGCAAATATGAGTTCCAATAATTCCTGTCCTGTGTGAATGCATAGTCTGTGACTCTTATCGTAAATGTCTTATTGGTGTAGAACTACAGTGTACAGGTGTAACTTCCGGTTCTGATATTTACCCGTGATTGATTCCGGTTATGGATGACTATTTTCACTTCCGGTTATGAACTTGTGACTAGCCTCTGTGTGTAGATCGCGAATTTATGTGGCATTACTGTGTATCTAAAACTTCCGGTTATTTGTTGCTGGACTGTGAAACTAATTTATCCGGTTGTATGTGGTTGGACAGTGTGACTGTAATATCCGGTCGTGCGATGCTGTGCTGGGTGTCTGCGATTCGGGTTGTGTGTAGACGGACTCTATGAGTAAAGCTTCCGGTCGTGTATGACGGGACGGTATTGAAAAAACTTCTTGTTGTATGTGACTGAAATCGTAAGTATAACTTCCGATTGTGTGTGACTGGACTGTTTGACTCTAACATCCGGTTTTGTGAAGCTGTGTTGTGTAACAATCCTTGTATGACTCTAGCTTCCGGTAGTGTGAGTCTGTACTGTATAACTATAACTTCCGGTTGTGAGTATCTGAACAGCGTAACTGTAACTTCCGTTTTTGTTGTGGCTGTCCTGTACAACTCTATAACGTCCAGTTTTATGAGACGGCGTGGCTCTTACTTGCGGCGATGCAAAAAGCTTTAAGGCTGTGCTGTAAACTGTAACTTACTGTTATGTGTAGCTGAAACGCATGTCTATAACTTCCGTTTGTGTGGTTGCCCTATATAACTCCATAACTTCCGGTGATATGAGACGGACATTAAAAGATGTGGAGGGATGACCATTGAGTAACGGCAAGGATATATAAACCTGACATTGTCCAATTGATATTCACAGAATAACGGGAGGTGTTCTGATAGCATCAACTGCTGTACATGTACAATAGTTTAATAACTCTTTTGCAATTTTCATTCCTCACATGTTAATTCTAGCCAACTGCGTACGTACTTTTGGGACTGTACTCCCGACAAGTTTGGCACAATCTGACTATTGGTGAGTATAAAACATATTTAAGTTGTTTGTGGTGTGCAATTTTGTGAACCAGTATATAACGTCTACATACTTAGAGTTTTAATCTATCATATCTAAAATTTACTGTTACATTTGGCGATACAAACTCTCAGTAGCGTCAATACAAGGAAAATTTAACACCATTTTTAACGTAAAAATGTACTTCTTATGTTAGTCGGTGCGGGAATCAATCTGCTGTTGTTTTTAAGTAATTAGATTCATTCATTCATACGGGTCGAATCGTTCTGTAGCGTTACGTCTCTCGTGCGTTCGATTTATTTGTACTAGATGTCCAGCGGCGCCTGAGGAATTGAGAACCAATATATTTGGTGTTTGGGCCGAATTGCTTTCCAACAGGGAAAGTGCAAACATAATTGGGAAACTCGTGTGTATCTGTATCAACAGGACGCGACGGTCCATTTATCTCGCATTCATACAACAATAAATTCTTCATTAATTCAGATTGATATGTATATACACACACAGTGAGACTAATTCATGGCCTATGAATACTTAATTCTACCGCCCGTAATTGACGCTCATGTAGCCAGACCTATTTGTAGCCACAATTGACCTGTCTAGTGGTTTCTTCATCAGATCCGGCCACGATGGACATCGGTCAAGTGGGATCAATTAACTGTCATGTATGATGTATGGTCATTCATTATGACCCAAATCGATAATGGAGACTTATGAATGTCATCAACAGCCGGTAATTATAACAGCAACAATGTAACGAGATGTATTGAAACATTGATACACAACTTACGATTGAAAACATTATTTTTGGCACGCGACCTATCCGGGCCTCTAACTCACATTCACCCGTGCCAAATCGCCTAGCCGAGAAATGTCCGCCGCGCTGACCGATTCGGCCTCCTCATTAAAGGAGGTTTTAAAGTTGAACTGGTCAACAGCCCGATACTCACCTCGAAATGACCATATTGAAAAATCGTTTAATGATGATATCAGTACATGGATTGCAGTGTATAGTTACATGTATATACATTAATACGATGTGAACCAATAATATATAATAGACAGTCTAGGGCTGCAACGAAATGCATACCTCACGATACGATACGTATCACGATACAAATATATGCTTAAAAGATCAACTTCATAATAATAACGGTTCAGGATTTGATGGAGTTTGCTTATTGATTTCAATATTATATACTATCAAACTATAATTTTATAGTACTTTTGGCTATGACTGGGAAGTGGACCACATCTTTATTGAAGGACTAAAAAAACAAACACTTTATTAGAGTTTGATAAAAAAAATATTGATAATGAAAGTACTGTTAGTCAGTGTCGCGATACAGGCAAACAAAACAATTTGATACGACACACAAGAAAGTATACGCGATACGATAAGACACAATATATAGTTGCAGCCTTAATTAACACATTGCAGTTTCGAAAGGCAGCTCACATATTTAACATTATATAAACTGACTGTGTCGGTGTACAAACATACACGAAGTAGCAGTTCTTACGATTAGCACTTTATGGTAGTTTAAAAATACCGAATTGTCAACAAAACCGCAGTTCGAACTCATATACCCGTTGTCAGTATAATGTGACCGGGCAGGATGCTGTGGTTGATGCCTTCGGCATGGTGTTTCAGTGAGATAGCACTATAAAGTCGGCATCAGATCCGCGCTATCACCAGGAGGCAAGCACACTAACATACCCTGTCTCCTGCATACACACACGCAAGCACGCATACACTACACACACGGAGACACGTCCTTAAATGACCTTAGCTGTTAATAGGACCTTAAACAAAATTAAACCAAACCAAACTAAAGCAATCGAACTCATAATCAGTAAACCAGTGCAACATATGGACAAATGAAACATTTACATGTAGCCCATAGGAAAAAATACTAGGAGATTTAGACCATAATTATGTTCATGAAGGACAAACGACTTCCCCTTCGACGACACCAACTGTGTGAATATAGGGCAAATTTAAGTAATGTTATGTCCTCAAATTAAGAACAGGGGTAATTCCAACAAGACACACTAATGGTCAAAATAAAAAATCGACTTTCATAATGCACTAGGAAATTTACTTTTTTATACTTTTCAAAGGATAATATTATCGACGGCAAATCTTGCACAATAAGTTTAATCATCGAAGCGAACTTAAACGGACACCGACGCCGAGAAAATAACGTCGTTAAATGACCGTAGTTGTTGATAGGACGTTAAACCTTATACAACAAACCAACCAACCAAGTTCAGGTTCAAATTCTGTATAACCTTGAGTCTTTCGACCCATCGGAACCAACCACCGCCGAGTAGATAAGTTTTGGTTGATATGATATAACAGTTATAGAGCAGCTGTTATTTTGGGTACAATTCAATAGCTATACAGAGTATGCTTCCATCGTTATAAATTGTACAAAGCATTAATTATTCATATTCACGATACAACACACGAAGTCGTAGGGTGTGTTATCGCATCAAATATGTTTATTATTCTAAGTTGACTTTAAAGAGAACAGCTTGATGGCGTTTAAGATAATAAAATAAAACGAACATATGGAGAAGTATTCGCGTTTATCTTCCAATTGAGATTTGATGGTGATGGTTTGAGCGATACAACGGTGTTATCGTGTAAATGTTAATTTGCAGGAGACTATATGTTAGGCGCTGAGCGGTCTCGACGGCCAAAAACCTCTTCATCAAGCCGAGGGGCTACGCACAAGATAACCCGAGCAGTAACACTTGAACTCTAGTGCGTTCATTAACGGTATAATTTGACGTGTTTTATTAACTTTCGAGATTATTCGTAAAAGTTGCAAGTAATATTTACCGATTAGAAAAGACTTTAATCTTGCGTAAATATACAATGGTCTTGTAGTTAACTTCTCAAAGGATATTCGTTAATGATAACAGGGGGAACATATTTCGACGTAATTAAGAAAATCCGTTTTTCTACGTGCCGAGGTTCCTTTGGTGTAAACCTTTAACAAAATATTTACAAAATAATGTTTGGTTTTTCTTATGAAAGTATTGTATTTCCATTTGTTTTAAAGCAAATCAACAGCTCTAGTTATCGACGAAATTCCTTACGATTTAACATCTACAAACAAACAGCAGGGTCGCTTAGGTACAGCCGTTAACCTTTGATTATTTTTTTGAATGTACCAAAGTACCAATCGCGCAATAAGATAAATATACAATGTCCCTACTGTTTAATTTACCAAAAAGTGATACCTTGAAGGGGGTAGAAAGTGAAAATACGTGAACTTCATTTAGAACGATTTGAAATGAATCTAGATGAAAATACTAAATCCTCTCCGCTATATGGCGTTGCGTCAATTTTGACATGGATGTATCCATGACGACAGATGGCCAAAAGTGTAGAAAGAGAAACGAAACATGTCGGTTATGTTTTATTATAATCATTATTATTAGCGTGGCCCCTTTTGAAATATGTCTGAGGTTGGATTTTACAATACTCTTAAACCCGTTCCTTCTGTCGTTTAGGTGCTGAGTGCTGATATCTCCTTTGAGTTCGTGCGGTGTTGTTATCGCGTTATCTTAGATAGAAAAACACGCCAATGTTCTCTTTTGTTAATTGCAAGTTCTAATCATCATTTTAATTCACTGTTAGAAACTAATTACTTAAAACTTCTACAACTTCATAATTCTAATTGATATTTCCTGAAGTATAAAGTTGCTCTGTGAAACATCGATCGAGATTTCTAAGGCAAAGATCTTTGGTTTCATTTCCAGCTTTACAGAATCTGGTATTGATCTTAAGTTTCTGTGTACTGCAGAACCTCTTCTATGATTATGCTGCATTTTTCGACATTGTTTGTTTGGAAATTGATAAACAGTGTTTTTGCATATGTTTTGATAAGAAGGGAGAGGAATTTGTTTTCGTCTGTTTTTTGCTATCGAATGACATTGTTCAAAGCTCTGTTTTGCACTGTGGTATATAAACGTAAGTGGCCGAGAACACCCAAACGTCCATAGAGGCCGAACATTAATCAAAAGGTGTGCCCTACCTTGCCAGCACACTTTGGTTATAGAGACAGCTGAAAACACTTCACAGAATGGGTTTCTCTACTTGCCGAAAGCCTTCTTTCTACTTTCCAGAAATTAACTCTTTCAAAGATACTTCACATCCTTTTGAAAGTGTTAATTGGCAAAGTTTGCGGATGGAATTCCTCACATTCTTGTGAAAAGACACAATACCTGGGTCGGCTTAGCCTGATCACGGGGCCCTGTGGTACTGTAGCCCTGTCGAGACTTTAGTCTGAAAAGAAAATCTGTCCCTCCCAGTAAATGGGGCAGATCAATCGGCTTAAAATTAAAAGGGACGTCCTTGCCTGTTTATAGTGGAAGCAGCTCACGGGGAAATTGATACGGGGAAGGCGGAACTATGTCTTTCAGAATGCATCCACAAATTACCGTCTATCCTGAGAAAAAAGTCGAATAATTAATTAAAGAGGAATACATAGTTATTTCAGTACAATCCATTGATGTTTTCTCCTCCTTACTTTAAATTGTAAATTAGAACAAAACACTACAAAAGAATTAGCTGTGCTTGTTAGATTTACGGGTTGGCTATTTATAGATATTGTTTTGTCGATATCGGAGCGGATTTGGGTGTAGAAAAGTGCACTAACATTACCGAAATGAATGTTGGTAACTTGATGGGTTTGTGTTAAGTTATGGAACGGTCTTGAAATTGCGTCCGGTTATTCAGTATTATATATTGAAATCGAACAGTCGGGGTGAAGTGACATAGTAAGAATTTTGATTAAGGATCCCCGCACCACCGCCGAAAACTTTTTCGAAGTGATGGAAACTGTGTTTTCTCCACGACTATAGCTTTTATAAGTCGTTTCTGAAAAGAAAAATATACCTTGCGGGACATTTATGATCAATAATAAAGACGAAATAAACAAAATATAATCAACAACACTGTTTTTAATGTTTTTTTTTTTTAAAATTTGCGTGGCTAGACCGTGATTCGAACCCTGTACTTCAGATTGATATACTATCGCTCTAATCGCTCCAACATCAGCGTCATGGTTCAACTGTGCTACAGTTATATGCAAACGGAAATAAAGGGGAGTTATATAGCTGTATATATAGGAAAAACCGCAGTACAGTGGGACAAGGATCCTTAAGAAAAAGGAAGGTTCTTGAAAATAGAGCCACTATATATACCAGTATTATATCCGAACTGAAAAATCAAGATGACGTGACAGAAACAAATTACCATTGCAACACATGTTAGACGAAACGGCTGTCGACCGTGTCACGATGACGCTTTCGTAGATATATATATATATATATATATATACGGAGTCCATGCAGTTTCCGTCACCGCCAACGGGTACTTAACTATAGTACAATATTATTTGAGTCAGCTGCTATATCACGTCACGTTTTAGCTCTTGTAATGTTAAAATATCGATAATGTCTACACGGACAACATTCAAACAAGTTCCATTATCTTTACTTAAGACATAAAGAAAAAAATGAATAAGTTTACATTTTCATAGATGTTAAAATTAAAACCAAATCAGACATAATTCCCGATTTACACGATGAAAGTTGTCCCCTGTCGCTTAACAGAAACGTGATAAATATTTATCAAAAAGGTTTTAAATTAATTGGAGAATTCTATTAATTGTTTCGTGAAGCTGTATAGGCTTTGGATCGCCTTTTCCTGTTTCTAGACGACAAATATATACCTATATGGTTGCTGTCACATGAGACAAAAGAAAATCGTCGGGAAGAAAGCAACAGACAGTAAACAAACACGTGAACTCGTCTCGGAGCTACACACGTTACAGACTTTATAATCCTTTTTACAAAAGCCACATCAGACCCCGTCTTTTAGTATTTCATGCCCGACATAAAATGTGTTTTACGGCGAATGGGTACGTAGGATAAGTGGCTTTGTGCCATTTTGATAATTCCTCCTTTTAGTCATTTTGTCGCGAAATGATGACAGTTGTACTCTTTTATTTCTTAAAAAAATGAAACCGAAAAGACAATAATTATCGTCATTTCACTGCGAAATAACGTTGAGATGAAATTATACAAATGGTATTAATCATCTTCCATAGGATTGAAGCAATGTCATCCAAAAATGCTGCGCATTTCTTCATGGATAAGGTAAATGCATTATAGGTAGCAATGCAAGATTTTGACAGATTTCAAGATACTGCTAATCATTCCTATTTCGCGAGTTTTGTTTTTTATTTTCGATTTTTTTTTTTGCTATAGTAGACAATATATCACGAATATTTATTCACTCATAGTGAAAACAATTGTCGCTATTCCTTTCATGAGTGCAAAATATCCTGAATGTATCTTTAGAAAAACAATCGCGAAATTAAGTTGTTTGATTCTTCTTGTGGGCTGTCAATCCGCGAATTTGGACGTAACCTTATAGATGAGTTGTTTTCCGGTACGGTTAACATGAAATATCAGTGTAGACATATGTTATCTGTCGTAGTAAATATTGTGAACATATGAAGTAATGAAGGTTTTTATTGGCAATTTCATAGGCAATTTGGATGAATTTCTACATTTGTTTCGGAACATGTTAAGCATGAATTTTCATTATCTGTTCCACTGATGGGTCTTAAATGGACGCAATGATCAGGTATTGATTGTTACGTCATTGGTTTGTGAGAGTAACGTCATCAATTTTTGAGAAAACGACGTCATTTTCTCACA
>JAUMHH010027447.1:0-24719 GCA_032359455.1 Chlamys rubida
GGGTAAGATAGGGGAATCTCAACCCTCGGGGAAAGATTCTTAAGTTGCCAAACATAAGAATCTTCCCCCTCGGGTTGGGATTCCCCTATCTCACCCCCAAGGGGTTGAGAGATTCTATTAATCTGCCAAAGTGGAATATTTGTATCTGCTATTTTGAGTTGTACTCCTGACCTGAAATAACGCCCACTGAAGAAAACCTTAGTGCACTGACTAGAACCTGGCACCAAATTGTCATTTTGAAAGTTGCATGATGGATGATTGTAAAGGCAATGCTGAAGAAACGCACAGAAAAGTTTACTGCTTAAAGTTTGAAGGGTGTTTCGAGTCTGGATTTCCCTCTCCCCTATTGAAACATTAATACCGATCGTTTTGAAATGTGTGCAAAATCGAGAATGCAGTTTGGTTCTTATGATAATTTTAAAAGATTTATTAAAGATGGTGGTCATCCTAAAAAACAAGTATTAACACATATTTTGAAATTTTTGTTGCAAGTTTGATAAAAAAAAAATCCTATGTTGTGAACACTTATTTAGTTTGTTTTACTAAAGCAGATACTGACATTTATGATTTCAACACTTTATGTTCTGTAACAGATGAACACACTCAACAACACTCTGTGATCAACACAGCATCTTCTACACTCTGTGTCTCAGAAAACCTGTGACGTAGCTATCCATCATAGGCTGACTAATAATATTATCATTTCTTTTGATCAAAAATATAATTTTCAAAACATGTTTCTCTTATTTGGAGTTCTGTTTTACAGTAACTTTTAAACATCAATCTGGTTACAAAAAATAAAAAAAATAAGAATTAATCCGAGTACCAAAATGTAACATTTGATTGAATTTGAAATACAGTAAAGTAGGAAAATATGGAAAGAACTTTGTGTATTGTTATTAGTTTTGGTTTAGAGACTTGGGTATGGAGGTACAAGTGAGTTTAGAAGTATGGCTGTTATCCAGACTGTCAAGGGGAGGTAATTCACTAGCAACCCTGTGTACACAATTTACTTGTGTTTCTCTACAGTTCAGAGAGTATGCAATTTTTTTAACTAATGGTGAGAAGCCAGGAAATCCGGGGACGCCTAACAGTATAGGGACCGAGGAGGATGGGGAGGTGGTCGTCAACATGGAAAAATTACAAAGGGAGGCCAACGAGGTACGTTGTGTGGTACAACCCAGTGTCACGAGGCAGTCCTAACAGTACTCACCGTCATGTACACTTTAGCTGGTGTGGGTTGGCGCACCATATAACCAAGCGCCTCGGGGTGGCAGAACCAGCTGTAGGGTAATGCATGGAGCTATAGTAGGGTAGTAACGGAGCTGGTATAGGAGGGTTTGTAGGGTAGAGTTAATATAACTTAATGTATCCAAGCAGTTCTATATATTCTTGAAGGAGTTGCACTATATATATATACAATATTTAACTTGTCTAAAGGATGGTGAAGGAGTCGCACTATATATACACAAAATGCAAGCAGTCCAAAGGACAGGATTGCACCATATGAAATATGTAGGAAATCCAAAGGCTGGTGAAGGGGGTCCAACCATGTTTATCATACATAGATGCTTGTATAGAGCGAAGTCCTGCTGTTCCTAATGCAGGTTTCAATGTACATTTTGGGAAATGCATGATAACCAAGAGGGGCATTGGCAGAGAAAGATTGGGCTTCGCTTTTGTATTTTCTCTAGATCGATGGTGCGAGATATTGGACTTGGGGACAAAGGTGGTGGGATGATCATCTGTGTTTTGTATAGAGGATAGTGAACAAGGACGGGATGTGTTCAGTGTAGGGGAGACAATCTGTAGAGTGTAGTGGAGACAGTCAGAACATGGATAGCTCCTTGTCCCTGGATTTCATATAAGGATGTATGACAACTATTAAGATTTTTTCTTGCTGTTTGAAATGTAATTTAGTGACAGCAAATTAATCACTGTGACCATGAAGACATGCCAAAGGTTCATGTACCATTGATAAAGGATGACAGATTGTGGGCTGGGGAGTTGTTGTAATGTAAGGGGTGATGTGTGTTCATGTTACATGTTTATTCTGTTACTACACAACAGTACAACTCATTTCGTCATTTTTTCTTCAGTTTGCTTTGTTTTTATAAACATCTGTATTAGAGAATCATCATATAATTATAATAATAGCGAACATTTACATTGACATCATGTCCATTATTACACATTATAGATAGCAGCAAGTAACGCTAAAAAAATGAGCAAGAAAACTGAGGTAATATACATTTTAGTAATAAGATTAAACACTCCTGTCTCTCTGTGTGGTTCCAGAAATAGCCCGCTGACGTAGAAAGTGTGTGTTTGGAATGAAAGGACCGTCACTTCTGTGGCTGTTCATTGGGCATTTCTGTCTCCAATTCTCAGAGAATACTTGATCTTTTAATAAAAGCCTCTTGTGTGCCATCTAATTCTCTAGTGAAATCAACTGTATGAAAAAACAAATTTCCTTTGTAACCTTTTCTCCCTTGTTATATTGAGATTGACACAATCCATTTGATGTGTATTTGAATGTTGGGCTATATTTGGGATAACACCTCTGTCGTGTGTATCCCAATGCTGTTCCTCATTGGAGTACATATTTACCTAATTTGAAACCCTAGATTTGGACATCACTACCATTGTATGTATCCTAGGTTCCTTATCTGCAGTGAGATTCGCATTCATGTCAATCTCATTGTGGAGTTCCCATTGGGGTTAACATTAGAGATTTGATGACAGAAAAAATAAAAGGAAAAGAAAACATGTAAGGAATTGATTTCATTAGAGAAATTTCACTTGCCTTTCTGAACATGCTTGCTAAGTGTTATGCAAGCTTCTTCATCCAGCACTGCAGTTATGCATCCTAAACAACTTCACAAATGAAATATTTGAAATTCATTTTCAGTACGAATATGATAAGCACAATTGGTTGAAATTGTGTGTTTAAAATTTCTTCATTTTTGTTTTGTCCTTTAGGCTCAAGAATGTTTCAGTCAGTATTTTTTATCAATAATACATTTCTTGAATTCTTTGTATTCATATTTATTTTCGATGCAGATGAACTTTTGCATTTAGATTTTGTGATGTTTTTCTCCCAACACATTTGAGACGATACAGTTCTGAATTGTGCAAATAATTCTTTGTTCCTATTTAGTTTAAAATGTGTTTTTTTTTCTGTTTTTTTCGCTTCCCAAAAATTTTAATAATTTCAGAGTTAGTGAACCCCAGAAATATTCCCAGATGATTGAAAGATTTAAGGTTTGAGAAAACTGCAGAAACATCCCTAGACGATGGTAGGGTTTAGGTTTGAGAAAATTGCAGAAACATTCTCAGATGATGGTAGGATTAAGGGTTTGAGAAAACCCTAGATACATTCCCGATTGATGATAGGATTAAGGGCTTGAGAAAACCCTTGGTACATCCCAAAATGATGGTAGGATTTAGGGCTTTAGTAAACCCCAGAAACATTCCCAGATAATTGTAGGATATGATGAATTTGACTCAGTATTGTGAGGTGTCGCTTAATTTTGACTCTTTTAGTTGACTATATATATATATATATATATCATAAGCAAAAAAACGTCCAATCCTCTTTAAACTCCAGTCTGCAATGAAATCTACTTAACACATTGCTGAAGATATTTATCATTTTTGTCTTGACAGAATATGACCGTTTTTAGTAGTATTTTTCAAAAGGGTAGGTAAACTGACAACCTTGTGCATGGAGTTAATATTGACATGTACAGGCCCCTAGCATGCCCACACATTGACAGTCCAGTGTCCTGGGACCAATGTAGTGGCACCCCTGGCATTCATTTGTATTTCACTAACTTTTTATCCAAGATTGATGTTGTCCTAAAACAACAAAAGTTTTTTTTTTTAATTTAACATTTTAATCCCCTCTTTGTGTAATTATTATTTTTATCAGACACAGTGTATTCTATGTAGCAGCTTTTTGTCGTGTAGTTTATGTCTAAAATAATTTATCTGTTTTGTTTTAAATAAGAACATCATTTAATACATACAAAGGAAAGCTGGATTTTATCCCCTTTATTTTCTTTCAAATTACACAATGTGTTGAATGAATTTCAATTCAGATCTGGAGAAAAGAGCACAATTCTGTTCAAAAAAGCTTGGCCACTGTTTGTTTTATCCATGGCATTTCTAATTAACTAATTCTATCCTTTTAATATAATTGGAAATGGTACACTTACTTTCATAATATCTGAAAGCGTTCTCACATTCCTCAGGTTAACTATAAAATGTACACAATTATTTCACCATGCAGAATCCTCCACCTTTGAATCACATTTGGAGAGGCTTGGTGTTGATACTTACATACGCTAACACTATTTAACCTGTTGTCATGTGCCTGTTGAGGTAACCCAGAATCAGTATTAGATAACTTGTCTACCACGTATCGTAAATAATAAATTAAAAAAACGGTAATACATGCCTGCAAATAACTTAACTCGTACGGAATATATTTCGACTTTTGTTAATGGATTATCATGCTACTCTGTATGTTCACCACTGTGCATCTAGACATATCATGTTTGTTCTTTATCCTCTTTACCATGAAAAAAAGAATGCAAGCACATTCCCAAAACTTATTACAGTATTTATTTTTTCTTGTATAGAATGCAGCATAAGAGAGTTTCTGGACACAGTATTTATGAGTGTCTTAACGCTCGCCCCTGTATGTCCCTCCGTGCTCTGTTTGAGCAAACACTCTCCCACCCTCTTCTGGTTGCTGTTTTCTTCTGGACAACATTTCAGGGTCTTACAACTGATCGTTTATTAGGAAGTGGAGTTATCAATATGACATGCCAGTGACATTTATTAATTTCTAATTAAGGCATAATGTGACACTATGTTTGAAAATACATACATGGCCCTGATAGAGAGTGATCGTTGATTTAATATTTTCATCAAAAAGGGTTTCTCTAAGGGGGAAATATTTTATCATTACAGCTAATAATATATATTTATAACAGATTGAAGAAGCACTTTGGTCCTCATTACATAATATGTAAATGACGTAGGAAACTGTTCCAGTGGTTTACTGTTATCATTGTTTCTTACACACAGATTACTCTGAAATATGTTCAGGACATAACAATAACATTCTAACTTATTATATAGGAAACGCCTTCATGTTTCTAGGAATTGATAATTCATTACAATACCTCTGAAGGATTCATTCTATGCATGCACTTTTTCAGTTGGAAGCAATTTGCTGGGATAAATTTCATTAGCTTGTATTTAGTTTATGATTTCAAAATGCAGATAAAAACTATGTAGTCAATTTTGTGTGTATGTCATGTGGTTAATAATTTGTGTAGTTGTAATATATAATTATCAGAGGAACAGATGATACAAAACTGGAGAAAATTGACCATGAAAATGTGAATTGCATAAAAGCAGTAATTCTTGTACTTGTATCATAATTTCGAATGAGAGTATTAATATATGCTGTAATATAGCTAAAGTATGGGCTGGAAGGATATAACAAGTCTCTGTTCCCCCAGCTGGTCTATTTTCTAAGGCAAAAGCTAGGGTAATACATCCAGTCAAAGGGAACAAGAAACTGACTTAATCCCAAAATCCCATACTTTAGCAGTTTTGTTGTACTGATAAAAAATGCAATGATGCTTCTTTAAAAAGAAAACAATATGACAACCAAACTTTCTGAAACTCTTTTAAGTTCCATATGGACTCTTTTAATATTGTCAGGGCTGTTGTCTCTGGTCAATAATAAATTGGGTCTGCCCAACGTTATCCTGCTGAGGGAGTTGGCCTATAGGGGTGTTTTATTTAGACTATAACTCCATGGACAGTAAAGTTTAACTGCATACTATAGCTCTGTCAATAACATTTGGTCTATAAGAGTCCATATCGGTAATTACAAATACAAATTGCTTTTGCACTCTAAAGAATTAATGCATGCTGTGATAATTCCACTTTCGCCGGAAAAAAATATGAAAAAACTTTTTGGTAAAACAATTATCACCATGGAGGATTGATAAGTTAATATCTTTGGGAGTAAAGTAATTATATGTAAACACATGATGAGGATCAGCAGTCTGTTTTATACTGCTCTTCTCATTGCTGCTAATATGCTTGTGTGTAATTTTTGACAATTCAAAAGGTTTGCTCCATTTGTACATGTACATTGACCTATAATAACGGCTTCCATTGATCTGTCTGATGTGGCGACTTCGTCTCCAACAGATAGCGTCAACACTCAGTACTGAATATAACTTTTATGTATGTTTTGTTTTTGTTTCATTTCCTCGTGCAGCTAATGGTAAGAAACCCTTCATCTTACTCGCTTAACTTTCACTTTAACGTAGCTATTTCCCTTTAACCTAGATCTTGTTGTACTTTTACTTTTTCCATGTAACCTATGACTGTTGTTGGTTGAATATTCAGAAAATGAATGCAGTACAAAATGTAAAATCTTTTATTTACTTACTAACACAAAATTTATTACACAATGACCGTTTTGTTGGTAACTGTAAGTGGAGTATGAGACTTTGATAAAGTTTGACATACAACTTTTGTTGGTTACTGGGAGATGGTTAGACCTGTGATGACTATGCAGAGCAAACATATTTCATCAGGCTACTTTTATAAGAAAGATCATCTGGGTGTCCCCTTATCCCTTCAACATATATTTGGTAATTTTGTCTTTGCATATTGCAGAGTTATCTTCTCTTGTGAGCAGGTATTGATTGTTACGTCATTGGTTTGTGTGAGAAAATTACATCGTTTTCTCAAAAATTGATGACGTTACTCTCACAAACCAATGACGTAAAAATCAATACCTGCTCACAAGAGCAGATAACTCTGCAATGCGCAAAGACGGAATAATATAGCAAGACTGATTCGGCCATTGTTCACCTGGTGATAATGTTTGTCTTGCTAATCATACTTTAGCAATGTTTTCACATGTGAAGAAGGCCTACGTAAAGGTATACATTGGATTTGTTGGTAATTTTCCCCACTTTTCTTAGGCAAATGATTTCCATTACTGTAAACCTCAAAAAAAGTTTCAATGCATAAATATGAACTTGAAGTAAATTCTTGTTTGTGTGTATATCATCACTAGGATAGTATTGTGGGATGGATTTTGCATGATTGCAATCTTCTCCTATAAAGCTTGTTTGTCACTGCAAGCCAGGAGAGCAACTCTGCAGCATAACAATGCACTGCACGATAAACGGTTATATATCAATTTTAATTCTTACACAAGTCTTGCTTCGTATTATAATGGTGTGTATTCCCATTTGACTTTAGAGTAATGTAGGCAGTGTATGTAAGTATACACGGTCAGACGAACATTGTCTGCTACTGGCGGCCCGTGACTAGGCTCATAAAGCTACGGTACAAAAGCCAGTGTAGATGGTTTTGCAGATTCACTTAAATCCAGAACAGTCACTCAATGCTTTGTTAAGCTTTCCTACTTCATAACAATATCCTCACTCATTGATTAACACAAAGCAGTGTTCTGTCCTGACAACTCTTTTTTCCTTCATACCTATGTATTACCAGATACTACCCATTATAACGGACTAACGATTGTATTGGTGTGGACATTTTATTTAACCTTTTTAGCTTACAAGGCACTGCTACTTTGCTGAATTGCTTGTGTGTAGAGCTAACTGAGTGTACCTGTTGACCTCTTGTGTGTTGTTTCAGTGTAGACAAGATTAATTTTGAAATTTATACATCTGTTTGCACATTATTTCATAGAAAATTGTATTTTTGTGACCATACACAAAGCTGTAAATTTGTTGATCAGCCAGCTTGTTAAATGTCTAGTATTTCTGTTTTACCCAATGTTTTATATGGCTAATGCTATTCATGCTTTTTATGCCAAATTATGACCAACAAGTCAAATAAAAGTCCAGGTTTATAAAACAAGATAAAAACAAGATAATCTGACAGTAAATGTTGATGACATGTAGTGGATTGTATGTTGGCTTATCTCCATTTAGTTCCACGCTGATGCTAAAGGATTGGACTTGCTCACCACTGACTTCGGAAAAGTTTGTAGTCACACTGGGTCCCTCCCTCACACCACCCCCCCAGTTTGGTTTTGTGTCACATTTTTGCTAACCCTTTGCAGTACACCTGTATATATATCGACAGAATGTTGACGAGTATTTTGTTCTACAACTTGTGCATGATAGTGACTTTTAATGAACAAAAGCAGTGTTGTATTTTAGTGATGAAATAACAACATAAGGGCTAAATGGATTGGAAATCATGTTGAGCTGTATATAAGTATAATTATATAATCCATAGTGCAAACTGGAGACTTCGTATTACTATTCAGAGTATAAGACCCATTACCATTAATCTTGTCTAGTAATGCCTGAAAGAATATAACATTACAGCTTTTATTATATCAGAAAAAATATACCTTTATTCATTATCTGGATACTTTCAACTCCTAATGGCTTTTGCTTGACCAAGTTTACATTTTTGATGGTTTTTGTGTCGCCTGCAACGCGAAGCGACATATAGGTAATACTTTGTCGCCGTCTGCGGTTGCGTTGTTCGAAACAAGTTTCCGTGCGATAACTTAAGTTACCTGGGGTTGATTGAACTCAAACCTGGTACACATATTGCATACCAATATAACTCGGACGAGTTCGCATTTCATAAGTTTACATGCATTTTTGGTGGAGTTATGCCCCTTCTATTGCCAAATAAGGGCATTGTATAGTAAATGCAAGATATTTTTCATTTTTCAATCAATTCCTTAAAAATTTTGTACGGTAATGCTAGAAGCAATAATGTTCAACATATATAACAGGTTTTTCTGTCGAGTTCCAACTTTCCGCGTTTTGGAATATCGCACTTGACATAGCAACGCTGTTCATTGTTTTTGCCGTTAAT
Organism: Chlamys rubida; assembly: GCA_032359455.1. Taxonomy (NCBI): domain Eukaryota; kingdom Metazoa; phylum Mollusca; class Bivalvia; order Pectinida; family Pectinidae; genus Chlamys; species Chlamys rubida. The sequence goes on from JAUMHH010027447.1 coordinate 8,917, forward strand.
TTTTTCTTGTTTCCGCGATACCTCCAGCCAAAACACTTTTCTTACTAAAAGCGCTGAGCAGGCGACACATCCACTCCTGTGGAATTCTTGTTTACTAACCCAAATGTATAAATTTAAAAATCATGTGTAAAGATTTGTCAAAAAACTTAATACAGTGTGTGATGAATTATGAAAGTGATGTATTATGTCAGTCTGATTATTGTGATGTTGAACTTCATGCACATAACATTTTGCATGCTTACTATAGGATTGGCATGTTTATGCAGAATGTTGATAATTTGTTTTAAAAACTTTTGATTTGGAAATCTATTGTTTTCAGTCGGAGTTGTGCATACTTGTTTGTACTTAAAATCTATTTAGGGTTATTGTAGTTGAAATTTGTCCATGAATCGCCAAAACTTTATTCTGAGAGAGAGAAAAAGGACTTAGAAACTGATAACTTCAAACTTCAGCTGATACTACTCAAGTACCGCTTCTAATTTAACGAACAATTTGGTCTCAACAAGTTCAATATCCCCTCTAGCTTGACCAGGTTAACGAGTTCAGTATCCGTTCTAGCTTGACCAGATAATTAATTAGGTCCAGATAAGTTAATACCCCTGTTCACTTCAACAGATATTCTGGTTTGGACTCCGTAATCCTAATTGGGGTTTCTTTCTAAAAAGTTTACAGACACAGCTATCAAACTTGAACAATTGTCCCAGACCCGTCTCTCACTGTTATTTCAATACTTTCATGTTCTGATGGTCTACTAAATCAACTCTGTACTGACTGTGTGTATCAACTTGAACAGAACTAACCAGATTGTTTACCACACTACATTTTGGGTTTCGGTACTTTGATGTACGTATTATAAAGGCAATGATATAAAAGCAAGAAATTAAGATAGAAAAAAAGTATAAACCGCAGTGGTAACAGATTATATTATTGTTTAAATAGTTGAAAGATTTATGTTTTTTTTACCCCTTTTCATTGTTACAGCTACAGAAGAAAAAAGCGAAAGAAAAGCCACTGTTGCGTCGAAAGTCCGAATTACCACATGACATGACTATGATAAAAGCTCTGGATTCTCATAAGCGATCGGATGATTTCCTTTCTACCTCGTCTGAGGGAAACAACAACTGATATGTCGGACACAAACCTGGCCGAATGGACACCGTAGAAGAGGGCGACGTTTTTACTTGCTTTCACTGGACAATCATGCTAACAAACATGGGGATGTGGGGCCCTAGCCTGACCAATAAGGGATGCAGGGCCCTGATCAGGCTGACCACTGGGACACTGATGACCAGGAAGGTGACCATGTGATGCGAGTCGGTACTCAGCACAGTGAGGCTGTGTGCCGCGTCTGGTAGTGTGTAGATAATCATTATACATAGATATGAATATTATATAAACAAATCTTTAATCTATTCATTTTATTATTGTACATAGTGTAAGATTTATAATTTTAATTTTTTGTTTGGTTGCATGTACAGAACTGGTATAAAAACCTGGCTGTGGAAATGGTGAAGGGGAAATATATGTATTTAAATATACTTTATAATGTAAAATACATGTTGATATGATCAACTGACAGGTTTCAGTTCCATATCAGACGGAGTTGTTCCCTCTTCACTACTAAATCAATCAGGATTTTATACGTTGTGTGTGTGTGTAAATGTGTCTGATAGTGTGTTTTTATAATGATATGGACCAATTTTTTTTTATAGGAGAGAGCCAACTTGAAATAAGGAGGTTATAGGTCAAATTGTCACAAAGAATAACAACATAGGTTAAAAAAGATAAATAATGATGTAAATGCATCAGTAATGAGTAAGATTATTTTCTTTTGATGAAGAAATCTACCTGGAACTAGTGTATTAGAAATATGTCGTTTTGGTTGTACGAGAGCGAGTATGGGGGCGAGGTGAACCATTGGCCAGCTTTTTGACCAAGGTAACACACAAAATTTGTGTAAATTGTGAAAGCGATGCATGTGTAAAGTTATGTTTATTAACATGTGTGACGCGCCAAAACAAGGCTGTTTTTGTTATGTTGAAGGATGAAATAGACGTTTTATAGTCGAACATGTTCACTCCTTGCACATGAAATAGTTGATTGGAGTTATGTGTGTTGGTGAAGCTTTATCTGCTTTTTAGTCTAGATAAAGAGGCCTACATTTTGTATGAATAAGGCAAGAAAAGCTGGAGGTTTAAAGCTGGAGTGGAGTTGCTATAGATGTGTTTGCAGGGTTTTTGTTTGAAGGAGTAAATTATTTGGTTTTTGTAGCTGAATAGTATGTAGCTGCTCTGGAGGGCTATTCAGGGTAGCTGGTCAGTCGTGTCTCAGCTGACCAGTGTCCAAGCACTAGTCATTGATAGTGTCTTGCACAACCTCAGGTTCTGTGGTATCCAGGCAGTATCTGTGGATGGTGCCTCAACTTCGGCAAAACTTCTGGTTCTGTTGGTATCCAAGCACCTTCTATCGACAGTGTCTCCACTGACGTGCAAAACGTATCCAGGCACTGTCCATCGAAGGTGTCTTGACTGACCTGAATGACCTCTGGTTCTGTAGTGTCTAGGCAACTCAGCCATGTGCCAAGTGTTTCTGGGGAATGTAATATGTTAGCATCTGTGATTCTTTATGGGAACAATTTTTAGGATATCTCTGTGGTCATAATACGTGATGTAAGCATTACACGATACCTTTCTTGTGGACATCCGTTCTAGAACCTTTTCTTTATCATGGTCTTCATATGATTAGGTTACTTTGCCTACATCGACCTTGTTATTATAAATGGTGATTTTAAATTATTTCCTGGTGTTATGTTGATCATCGTACAAGGGTTTAGACTGCAGTGAGACAGAATGATTGAACCTCGTCAGTGTTTGGTGATGGTCCAAATATGTCACATTTTTTTGAATATGCGAAATCACAGAGAAGTGTCTTGACAATGTCCAACATTCCCTTCACAGTTTTGACCTTGCAATGGATGGCCGGTCCTGAATTTGTAGATCTAGATGTTTGTGAATGATCCCCTTTCCGGCTCCCGTTAGCTCCCAGGGATAGGATTAGATTGTAAGGAGTGGCAGACTTCTCTACAATTTTCCTCCCCCTATCTGTTGTCCACTATGCAAATCTATGGAGGTTTAGGCAAAGTGTACAGGAAGCTTTCATCACTGTATTCCACCCAGGGTTAGCTGTGTCTGTGAGTTGGAGTGGTGCGACTGTCAGGATTCACTTACATCATTTCTCTTTAGACAATTTTTGTAGGAGCTTTTCACCTGGTACTGTTTTGGTGTTCGTCTCGGTCAAATCTTCGGTAAATTTCACCTATTTAGCAGAATCACAACTAAAGTGCTTGAGATATGCATGTAATTGATAAACATGTCTATAACAAGAGATGTTAAGATACAGTTTGTGGTCCCAAATATTTCGATAGTGTAACATCATTCAGTTGACATTGTGTTGCTGATTATGAATACAAGTTTTAACTGACATGTGCTACCAGGCTCAAGGAATATTATGCTATTTATCAGATCAGTTCTTCATCAGTAGGTTGATGTGATGTACTTTGTGAATGTGAACAAATCAGCCTGTATTATTATGTTCGTTTTTGTATGGTATTTGTGGAAGTTGAGTGGTAATGTATCGGACATACACTGTGCAAAGATGCATGTTGTCAAGAGATTATTTTTCTCATTTCTAATCCTAGAAATTTTCATTACGACAGTTCAAATGTTGTCGAGCATCATCGTGAGTTCAACACTCTGGAATTGTATTATCTGAACACTTTTCAAGCGTCCTGTTTGACTCGGACTCATTCTATGTATTGATCAGTGATTATTGAATGTTCAAAAGTACAATATAAACTATAATTAATCAGGGCATTTTTGTGATCATCAGACTTTAGAATGGACTATTGTAAGTGTAAGGCAATAGGTTTTAATGAATCCTGTTATTGAAAAATTTTAATTATGTGATTTTGAATGACCTTTGTGCTTACCGTAAGTTCCACTTGTGATATATAGGATGCATTTAATAAAATACTCGATGCTCAGAAACAGTTATATATAACCGAACAGAACATTTATACTAGTGGTAATGAGTACAAAACCATGGCCCAGTTAGGATGTGTATTCCATGGCCAGTTTGTCTAGTTAGTAATGATGAGGTGTATACACGAATTTAATTAACAGTCTGAAGGAGTGTATAAACATTTTAACTCCTCTACAATATTTTATAAATGATTTTCTTAAAAAGGCTTTTCATTAACTGAATGCATATCACTGTAAAGTATTTAATTTAACTTTACATAATAGGCTTATGGTACATTATCATTCACTCCAGCAAATTGTATTTGTTTACTAAATAGTTTAGTTGCTCTCTCTCTCTCTCACTCTGCTTTTTGTATTTATTTATTATTGATGACAATTAGAGGTTAAGACTTATTTACTAGTAGGGACCACATAATCAAAAGGCAATTTTGGATTTCGTTTGATCAGACTATTTCATTTAAGTGATGTCAACAGCCCATCCCTGTGATAGTGTACTGTGACTATCAGATATGTACACACAAGATTTTCCTGTTTTTTTTCTGAAGTGGTGTATTAAGTGTACATGAATGATGTACATATTTTATTTGAATGCAATTTGTACGTTACTACAGTCATGAGTAGAAAAAAATGCAATCTTTTATACTGTATGTAATATATATTTTTCTCATGTCCAATTGATAATCATTATTATAGAAATAGATCATAGTATTTAAACAAAACATGCAGAGAAATGTATCTGATATGCAAAGCTATAAAGAGTGCTGGCAGTATCAATTGCTACATGTGTTTTGGTTGTGTTGATCTCGTGAAGTTTTTGTCTCTAAATGATAAAAAAAAATGCACATCGTGAATGTTTATGAAAACAAGTGAAAAAATAAAAAAATAAACACAACTTTCGATATAATGATCCTATTTGATTTGGCCGGTGTTTATATAGTTTTCCTTGTGTATTTCAAGTCCTCATCTGTTCGTGGCGCACAAATATATTATTATGATCCTTGTATCTCATTTTAAGCTTGTTTCTTTTAAATGCAATGAGCATTTTAGTTCTGATCAGTGATATATACTATATTGATGTGTCCTGCGGTTACCTGTATGACGACGCGAGATAATGTATGAATGGATTCATGGATATGTATTAACTGTGATTATTTGTAGTATCATCAATTTTTTTTATCAGGAACAAAACTTATTTTATGGGTGGTGTAAGGAAACGAATGCCTGTCTACCCCAGATTTAATGAATCAGCAATGGTATTACTGTCATTGCAGAAACTTGATAATGGTGGATGTAATGTAATGAACTGTTGTCATTCTACAGAAACTAAACACTTGTCTGTACAATAAAACAAGTAGTAACTTGTGAGAATGAACAACTTGCTTTGTCTTTTTCCTGCCACAGAGGATTTCCACACTTAACTTCAGACCCTTTCCTACAGCATTATCTTTACAATGCATGCTTTCTGGACTTGTTGTTTTCAGCATAATTAGCACCCTCCCCCTTTTGAGAGGAGTTGAAATTATACAAACTTCTTCCCCATCCCAGACCTGACCAGACATGGCTTGGTCAATAACTTACGGTACTTGCACATTAAAGTGGAGATTTATGTCTGTTGAGTATGGCTAATCTCTCCTTGTAGCAGATGAAACATTTGTCATTGAAACCTCCAGCCACACTGAATATTCAAAATGTCCTTTTATACTGAACCATGGTTGAAGCTATACAACTTGTTCGATCATAACTCACATTTTATTATCCTAATAAGTGCCCCTTTCTGTGTTAATTTTGAAGCACCCGGGCACTAAATACGGTAATGAAAATCACAAACAAACATTAGCCAAACTAATCTTGGATGAGTGGGCATAATGAAGATGAAGACTTTAGCAGAATTAAGTATTGGAAAGGTGGGAGGCACTTTTTCAGAAGCTCTACCACACATCAAATATTAAACCCGATTTCTTTAATTAAAGGAATGATGGGTAGATCTGGGCCTGTATTCCTGAAACAGTTCTCATGCTCAAGCATGGATTTTGTGCTCAAGCATAATTTCATGTTGCAGTTATAAATTATTCAATGGACTTTTTTTTATTGTTTGACATGATTTTAGTCAGTAACAAAAGAGCTGGTTTAAGCACAGAATCCATGCTTGAGCACGAGAATGGTTTCATGAATATGGGCCCTGGACTTAACCCATGATTTATAATATATTAATAATTATAGGTGCTTTCTACCTCCCCCATGTGATCAATTTTGGAATAGCCCTAACAAAAGTCTCTATATTACCACGATTCAAACTTTTTAATTGTTTGACTAGGAAACATGTTGCGCAAAAATTTAAATGACAATTACCTCCAGGAACAAAATTAGGTCGTTCTTGAATGAGCTCCAGAAAATATCTGATAACACAAGACATTCTATATTAAACAGAATATATTCCCATGATTGTTCAAATATCCTGGTGAGTGATACAGTATGTGTGTGCTGTACTGTAAAAAGGTCACTGACCTTCATTCTGAGGTCGGAGTTCAAATAAGTGCTAAATAATTTCTTGCCCCAGGGTAAACTATAAACAAGATACAGTCATGTTTTTGTTCAACAAATTGTATTAATAACTTAACAATTTCAGAAAATACCAGTTTCTATCACAGATATTTTAACTTCAATCACATTTTATTTGAGGATGTAGTTTAAACTATTTGGGAATGTTCTTGCACTAAAATTCGTCCAGCCATTGTTGTACGTTCTCCAGCACATCATCAAATGAATCCCCAGCACCAGTATTGTGATCCTGCCCACCGAGGTCATTCCCCTATGGTAAAATAATAAACAAACAGACATTGATAGCATTATTGCTGGTAAGAAATACTGGTACATATAGAATTGTTATCTTTTTCATTGACTTTTAGATTTATTTAAAACACATTTTGCAACTTTCTACAGACTTGCAACTTTTAATATTTAAAAAAAAAACAAGAGTAAGGAGTCAAACTCCAGGGCATGTCCACTGCCTATCCGTCGCAATACAGATATCGCTTACTAGGAATTGGAAATGCTTAGCATCAAAATGAAAGATGAATATCCTGCCAAGGGAAGTAACTCTAAGCAAAAAGACTTATGTTTGTTAACCTTCTCTATACATATTAAGAGATATTGCTCTCAAGTCGAAAAAACAGATCTGATCACAATGTGCAGGTACCCTTTACTGAATGATGCTTGATTATGGATATATATTGCAGTTAAAATAAAGGTGCAATTCATGTTAACTTCTATATAAAGCTTGAATTAATTTTACTGTCGAACATAGAGTTGCGTATCGAGTTGTTCCAATACATTTACAAAGACATACTTTACCTGGAATGAATCATTATCTCTGGTTTGGCCTGTACTGAAATTCAAATTATCTATTGTCATTCGATGTTGTCCAAGGTCATTGGAGCCGTCGGTGTTTGTCACATGCTGGTTCTGTTGAGAGGACACTCCAGTATTACCACTGTTATACAGAGGATATCCATCCTGGTTACGTGCATCTCCAGAGGGCCCAATACCTGTACATGTATCGGCAGGATGGAACATTCCAGCTTCTCGGCTTTCGTCATCATCATTGCCATGATGTATGCTGCTCACACTGTCTCTATATACCCTTCCTTGTGTACCTACACTAGGAGCGTGGATTTGACTGGAGAAACGACGAGGATGACTACAGTGATCACCAATATGTCTATGCCTGATGGAATCTCCATAACACTCTGTCCTTGAAGACTCGGCCAGGTTTGATGAGCCAAAACCACACCTATCATCCTGTGTAGAATTCTTGTCTGTCCTTATCTATTAATAAAATTTAAAAAAAAAAAAATTTATCGATACAACACTAACAGAGAAACTTATATATATTTGTAGGATCCATCAGTACATTAGGGTAGTCTAGATGTCTACCATACAATTTCATAACGTGTAGTGAACTCTTCCTGAACACAATGCCGCAACTAACATCTCCATGTGACGGTTGTTACATGATTGATTTGACCCGAAACAAGATCCTGAAACTAGGATGATACTTTGATGATACATCTGCTGTGTTTCTGTGACCAGATTTGTATCTTTGCTGTAATAACTTCAGATCTTTGTGTTACTTGGGATTATGTAAAAATAAATTGCAATAAAGCATATGAAGATTCCTAGATTTATATAATACAATCTTTGACTACTTGAAATTAAGTCTTTTCATAGCAATGCTTTCACTAGGAATACATACCAGAGGTGTTGTGTTTACCATAAATCCACTCCCTGCAGAAATTCCTTGTTCAAGGCCAAAGAAACCACTCCTTGCAGAAGTTGCATGTCCAAGGCCTGAGTAATCACTCCCTGCAGAAGTTTCATGTCCAAGGCCTGAGTAACCACTCCCTGCAGAAGTTTCATGTCCAAGGCCTGATAAACTACTCCCTGCAGAAGGTTCATGTCCAAGGCCTGAGTAACCACTCCCTGCAGAAGTTTCATGTCCAAGGCCTGAGTAACCACTCCCTGCAGAAGTTTCATGTCCAAGGCCTGAGAAATTACTCCCTGCAGAAGGTTCATGTCCAAGGCCTGAGTAACCACTCCCTGCAGAAGTTTCATGTCTAAGGCCAAAAACCCCACTCCTCACAGAAGTATCATGTCCAAGGCCCAAGTAACCACTCCTTGTAAGGGTTTCTTGTCCTTGATCTGTGAAATCACTCCCTGTAGAACTTTCTCGTTCTAGGGTGTTGAAACTGCCTTTTGTATGGGTATCTGGTACTGCAAAAGGGAAACCACTTCCAGTATAATTGTCATGTTCAATCTTTACAGATTCACCCTCTGTAGAATATTCTGGACTTATTTCTGTGAATCCACTGTTAGTAAAAGTTTCTGCGTAAATTTCTTGTGCTCTGCCAGTAATGGTTTCTTGCCTTATTCCCTCTGTGAAACCATCCGTGAAACCATCCTCTGCAGAGATTTCATTTCTTAGATCTGTGAAACTACTTTCATTAAAGGTTTCTTGTCCTTGGCCCATACAATAACTGGTAAACATTTCATGCTCTAGGTCCGTATAACTACTCCCAATGGAGGTTTCTTTAGCTCTATCTGTGAAACCCCTTTCTCTTGAAGTCTCGTGCCCTAGGTTCAAGAATCCACCCTCGGCTGATTTTTGTTCTGGGTCTGTGAAACTCGTCCCTGTGGAGGCTTCTTCGTGGTTTGGATTGGTAAGATCACAACCTACAGAATCTGACTCTGATAAGTTGGTCTTGATTGGGGAATGATTGTTTGACCTTGTTTGACCTCTGACTCCACACCTTTTACTGGCGATGTTCCATAATCTGTCTGTGACCTCAGACTCCACAACTCGACTGCTGTTAACCTGGGGAAATATCAGCATTCATCTCAAACCCTCACAGAAAAACTGATAAATGCTACAAGATATTCATGATGTGATTAGGCGTCTGAAATATTGCTTCGCTGATAATTGGATGATATTGGGAGTTGTCACACAGAACACCAAAGTATTAGGACTTTAAATTCTCTTTCATGTTTCAAAAGGTTAGTCATATTCCAAATACAACTTTGACACATGATTTATATTTTTAGTGATCTAGTTACTTTAGCAAAATCTCTGATGAAAAGATCTCTTTACACGTTGTATCATATACTTATAAATGGCCCAGAACTAGACACACATGACTGTCAGATTACCGAAAGAAGACTGAAGCACTGTTGGCGAAACTCCTCGTTGCTGCTGTGGGACAGAATATAGGAAATAGACTTGACCATGTTGGGGATCGCCTTGGTGTAACATTCTGTCTGCGGTCACAAAAATTTTTTTTAGTACACTGTAACCTAGCTAGTGTCTATACCAAATCCTGTATAGTCCGGAATCTTTATCTTCTGTCTCACTGTTCATTGATTCTATAGTCAAACTATAACCGAAATCTTAAAACCTGATTGTTAAATGTAAATATTCCTCTATACAGTATTTGGTTTAGACAGGTTGCTAGTACATAAACAAACTTAAGATAATATGGCATTACGTAGCATTCAATTGAGTCTACAGTGGTGAAAGGGTTAAAGCTTCGATGTCAACAAAGTTATTGTCACTTAGTACCATTATAGTAACTAATGCACAAGTTGAATATATCCAAATTACACATCTGAATTCCAATGTTAAATTGGGGTCTTTCAATATGACTTATCTGGGGGTTGAAATTTTGGGTGACTGGACCGTCTTTTAGGGGGCTTGCTGAATCTTAAGGTACAGTATTTCAACTATTTAAAATTCAAAACTGAGTACTGCATGCAACCTTCATGTCAGCTTGCTGATCATTATAAGGTAATTAAACTTCAGATGCATTACTGAACAGATAATTTCTCATTTTGTGCATATCATTTGTCGAAAAAAAAAATTGATCTTATTACTTGCAGCATATCTACTTTAATATGTATTTAAAATATGAAGTATCAAAATCAGTTGATTTGAAAATTGTTTAAGTTCAAAAACGTTTGTTTCTTTTTTCAGATAATATGACTTTGAATCCCTATAAGAGTAGCTTCAGATATAAATTTCAATATTTGTGAAAAGATGATGTATTAAAGTTTGTATTATATCTGGTTGTAAAGAGAAAGAGGCTGAAAACTCTCAACATCAAGTATACAGTATCGGTAACTGATAGGTTTAACTTTACCTTTTTGTCCGTTTCCCTGTGTGGCTTTAGTAGGCGGGCCACTACCACTGAAATAACCTTGTCTATCTCCTGTTGATGGTCCGTTAAAATACTGGGATAATTCTTTTGCAACCATGCACAAAAATCTAGATTTTTCACAAACAAGAAAAATACCACAGTAATTTCTGATGTAAATAATTGACAAATAGTTTATCAAGCACATGCATAATTTCATAAAAGCAGGGATTTAAAAGTATTAGAGAAGAACAGTGTTTATTATTATTGTATCTCTCAAGTTGTAGTCAAATACATAACAAATATTAAGACAATTTTACTTTCATTATATTATTTTCTTTGTGAGTCGGAGAGAGAAAGAAGGACAAATTCCTACCTAGCTTTGCCTGTATAGGCTGACCGTCAATCCCAAAATGGACATGGATGAAGAGAGCAAACTTGCTGCCCACCGTCTTGTGTGTTTGTGGCACCGTAGACTCCAGCAGAGCAGCAAAATGACTGGAGAACCTGTCTGGAATCAATCACCCATACAAATATTATCTTCATCTTGCCTAGCTATAACTGAGATGGAGAAGTTTTTATGGAATAACAGGTGATGCCACAACAAAATAAATTTGCAAAACGTTTTTTGACCATACAGGCTCTGCAGCCTACCTGTGATAATTATAGGCCATCATTACCACCCGTCTTACAAGAGAACTCAGGAAAGTCAATTACAGGATTATGTAGGTTTTTCTCCCAGTACTCTTTTGGCACTCCATTTTCCTCACATATTAAAACCCCCATATATACACTACCATCTGGGCTATCAAGAGTGATTAATATAAGTTGTAGAAAAGAGGTCTATCAAAATAATTAAATGCACTTTGCTGGATCGACAGAATTTGCATTAAATGTTTATGATAAGGTGTTTAATTGTGTGCACAAAATCAACAAATATCAAATGAGCCTAACATCCATATACCTACCTTCCATTGAAGCACTACTGCTATGAATGTTCAAACCATACATGTTCCACGGAATCTGTTCGAGAGGATTATATTGGGTACTTGTATCTTCCAGCAATGGGAATACAGGGACAGCCTCTGGACCGAATAGGTACAGCTGTAGAGGATATCAAATTCATTTAAACTCACAACCGAAGACTTACAGGCACAATATCTGTAGTTAATTGAACATCATAAATAAATCATGAAATCTTTTACAAATTCAAGGTGGTACATTGCAGTTTGTAGCTTTGATCGTAGCTAATGACTTATTGTAACTTTTCACCGAGGTAAACGACCTTGTGTAATCCTAGACAATGGCCAATGACCTTGTGAAACATTTGACCTTGCCAAATGACCTATTCAAAACCTTTTGCAATTGCCAATGACTTTGTCCAACCTTTGACCTTGCCAAATAACCTTGTGCAACCTTTGATCTTTCCCAATGACCTTGGTAAACATTGACCTTGGTAACCAATGACAAATGGCCAATGGTAACCTTTGACCTAAGTCAATAACAGAACTCACCCGAGTCCCAAGGAATCTGTTTGCATGAGATACACTTACATTTATCAGTCCTCCTGTAGCACAGGTTCCAAGTCGGCCACCTCCTCCTCTTCCTTGTACATAGTTCATATGAGCTACCACTTGTAGAGTGACAGTGTTAGGATAGGAAGAATCTCCCGTCCCCTCACACAGAGATAGCTTGGTTATCTCAGTACAGACAGGCGCTACACATCGACTGGTACAAACATACAATGTGTTTCTGAAATAATAAGATAAGTTTATTTCTGGTACAGGTTCATTTCTGATCCTCTAGATATCAGACTCCAAATAGTACATATACATACTAAATTACAAAGTTATAATGTTCATATGTAATACCACATCGTTTTATTGATGAATTTCAGATTTATAATTATACAAAAGTAGGGTACATGTAGGTTGATCCATATATGAACTACTTGCAGTGAAATAAGTTTTGTCGGAGGCTGGTCCTTAATTTGCCCATATATATCAAAATATATTTTTTGTAATTTTAAAGGTTACACAATTTACACTGCAGATCATTAAAAGCCACCGACTAACCCATGCCTCCTTTATGTAAACTTTTAGTACAATAGATATTTACCAGGGTAAATACCATTTCTCCCACAACCACCACTGTAGGTTTTCTCACTCCCGATTCATTGGATAAACCTGCTAGGAGTAATTGGTAAACATTTGTTTACCCACCTGACCCACTAGTGGGTAACAGTAGTGGGTTACACCCTGGACCAACTTTCATTGGTCAATATTCTAATTAAGTGACAATGCATTTCGATATCATCTTCCATTGTGAAATCACAGTTCATGGCAATTGTGTCCACGATCGGAAACAGGAATAATGCATTCCCAAAAGTAACATAATTAATGATTTTCTAGATATAATATCTGAAAGTTTCACGAGAAAATAAGATCCCCAAACTTATGATGGTTGAGTATCATGTTTATCTAACTCTCTTCAGTTAAGTTTCTAACTTTCAAACACACTCAGTTATAAACCTTGTGTCTGGAAACAATTTGAAAATTCGATAAACATGACCACCAGTCATCACTCATTGGGAAACTTCTATTTATACCTGTCTATGTGGGATGACATTTGTGCAATAGAAAAAACTAATATTAAAACAGAGAAAGCAGTAACATGCACATGCACAGCTTCACATCGTAATTCTTTCAAACTGTATTACATGTTAGTATACCTATAATGTTTCACAGAATTGGTGCACAAATGTTGAAATCAATATCCAGATACAAAAAAGATTACAGGGAATTTTTCCAACACTATATAAATATAAAAATAAATTTCAACAAAAAGACAAATGCACAGCTTTACACCTTGATGTTCTGACACCTAAATGTTAAAAAAAAGCCAGTTCATATAAATGCATTGCCACTTTATCCAGAACATCATGTTGTATTGATACATTTTTTTTTTAATGAAATGAGCTCAACTAGTAAAGGGACATAACTCCAATAGTATGTGTTGCAACAGAGAAACAGTCACACTTACCGTACACAGCTTCATACCATGTTGTATTAAAAAACATTACAAATGTTTTAAATACCGTAATATATATTGTATTTCCTATATGTGGCAAAATGCAAAACTGGACAATTCTTCTGTACACTGATGTCAGAATTTTGAAAGTATTTCTCGGACACAATCTTGTGATTCTCACAAAATATTTTACCTCAGAAAGTAGGAAGCATCTCCACATATTTCAAGAGGACTTCCTGACAAATTCATTGATGTGCAACTGAAAAGAAATAATTTGATTATAATCCAATTTTACTTTTGTATTTCAAAAAATCAGCAACCTTCTTTCAATAAACATATCTTCAACTATCAGTCAGATTATATAACAATGTACCTGCTTTCTTGCTTGAATCTCTGATACTTACAAATTTACCTGCAAAATAAATTTTATATTTCAAAAAAGATCAATTACAATTTTGATAAATAAGATATCTGAAATGTACATGATCAACACTCCAATTAAAACCAGCTAGGTTAATTGTTGAAAAATTATACATGCAACACATTTTTTTTTGTCCTGGAATTTCTCTTACCTATACAGAAGATCAAGCAACCAAAACAAGTTTTTCTGGCTAAGAGTAACTTAATTCCCCTGTCAAGTTTTTCATAAGCTTTGTGGCTGATACGTTGGACACTCATGCTTTCACAATTGCTGTATGGTGCCATTGGTAAAATGTATCCTTTGCTGTGTAAAGGTTCCAAGTTTGACCTTGTAGTTTTTGTCTTTTTTTTTTTTTATTTCTTTGTATTCAAATGCTAAAATTATAATTTCAATTATAATTTTTTTGTCAAATGCATGGCAACGTGTATTTTTTATGAAATATTTCTTTTGAACAAATATTTCACAATACACAAATGTAGTAGCGATGGTAATAATATTATTTAACTTGTTGATACCCTTTACCTTAAAGTTAAATATTTATTGCCAGAGTGTCAAGTACCAGAAATTCCTTAAGATATGTAACAGAGGTCAGCTAATTCAGAAATTTTCCAAACAAGCTGAAATATCAATTCGAAACACAATCAAACGTTATTGAAATTTTTGTTTGTTCGTATTTTTACAATCTGAGGATTGTTTTATATCACTCTTTTACCCTTAAAACAATTTTAAGTTCCAAATACATGGAAGGGATTATAAAAAAGTGTGAAATAAAGTAGTCATTACAAACCTGAAGTCTGATTCACACAGATTCTCAAAGATTTTCATGTTGAACTCCAACTGTATCTGAAATCAGAAAAAGAACTGTTAAAGCAAAGAACTTTGTGATTTTGTAGTTGTGAACAATCCTTATTAATATGCTTTTTTTTAATATTTGAAACTTTTTTCCAAGTGGTAGGACATTTTTATCCATATGGAGAAAAAAAAAGGAGAGATGAAAACCCATTTTCACTATTTGTACAATTGTGACGAATACGCTTCCTGTACAAAAAGGCCTGTACTGTAATAATAGTTTACCTTTGGGTTGAATATCTTGTATAACCAAAGGTACTTGTACATTTTCTGGCATTCCAGCATCATTAAGTGTTTAGAAAGGAGGATCTGGAATCAACCAAACAGAAACAAATGAAGAATTAATTAATTGTATACAATCTTTAACATTTGCTTATTTTATGAACATTGAATTACCAGGTAATACATAACTTGGGACAAAATGATACCTCACCAAATGAATCAATACTGTATACAGAGAAATTTCCACACAGTCAAATTTTTCGCCCTTTGACAGTAAAATCAATATTCGCCCAATATTAAATTTGCCCTTTACATTTAATTACTATGTGTATTATGTTGTTTGCAAATGTTCGCTGTAATCTCATTAAATATGATTGCAATACTGAACACACATTCCATATAAATTTATGTGTTCACACATACAAAGTTCATGATTTACAGACATTATGACTATGGCAAGCAAGGGGATAATTACCTGCAGCCCATCCTCGATATCCAGGGGTTACGCTCACTTTCGCTCTCTGCACCCCTGGAATATGTCATAGCAAAATTGAAGGC
>JAUMHH010027448.1:0-10464 GCA_032359455.1 Chlamys rubida
AGAAACAGACTATAATCCTTCTAACAACATTCTTCTCCCCATGTTATTTTAAAAAGTGGGGGAACTGAGAACAAGCCCTTGAGTGTGAGTTAGTCGTGTTTCTGGGACACTTGACATTGACCGAAATGTAACCTACATGTAGCACATTTATCACTAGTAAAAACAATGTAATTCAATGCAAATACTGATAACCCACATCCAGCCAAAGTTTGTACCACGTTCAGATTATAATTATCTACTTATGATAGCTGATATTTCGTTTTATCGGATAAATCATAAATATAAATATGTTTTTATAGTAACATCGATATTGTATATTCTAAATCGAGCACATCATGTTATCAACTTCTATGCGACAATCTTTAAGTTTACCTCCTCGAGGGAGAGTGAAGTTTATAGTATATATTATGTATTTTGTTAATTGGTATCCTTCATTTATGTGACATACATCTTTAACACAATCGAATAAATTACGTACATTTTTGAACATCAAAAATGTAGCATAATTAATGTTGATACGTTCTATTTTCCCCTGGGAATTTTAATGAAAAAAACATTTTACGCGTTGTCGCAATTTTCGTGAGCTCTTTATCTACATAATTGAATATCACTGAAAAGGTTCCTTTAGCAGGGTAAGGTATACATATTTGCAAGATTTATCGAGTCACTGCAAATATACATAATTGAAGTAATTACCTTACACGTGTGTATGTGAACGCTTTGTCACATGACAAATAACTCCAGGAGAACGTTTCACAGTCAACAAAGTGTAAGTGAGAGTAGGTTTTATTGAATTCTATTGAACACGCGATACTTGTACATATAACCTACATCATATAGTTATTATTATACGTGGTTAACATGTTTACTTTAGCTTACATGTATGTTTCTTGTCATTTAAAAGCTTGTTAGGGACGGTTGTATGATTTTTTTAAAATGCCTATTTTACTAAAAAAAAATGAGGAAAATTAACTGACCCATCAAAATATCGACCTATTCAAATAACAGGAAAAATCATATATATAATTATCAATTGTCTAAATATATTGTGTCTAAACACCAATCGGGTCTACCTGGTGAATGTACTATCAGTCAAATGATACATACAAAATGTACATTGTACCTTCTATCAGATACCAAGCACTCTAAACCACGGTAGATATAAAAGTATTAGTGACGAAAGTAAATATTTTATGATTTAAGTAAAAACTGTTTATCAGAAAAAAAATGCTTTGATGTTTTGTAAATGATATTTCTGATAGAAATTTCTGATAGAAAACAAAATAAAATGTTTGTCCAAGAAAGCACATGCGCAATTGTAATATATAAAATATTTAACAAAACAGTCCCCACTATCATCACTAATGTAATGGAAATAGTCCTTCACTAATCATGTGACGCTCTGTTAACGTAACGTGCTCTCACTCACTCCTCTTACAAGGCATTTATCACTTCATTTTCTAAGTTCTACGTCCTTTGAATATATTTTTCACTATAAAGACATAACAGACACTGTAAAGTATTTTCCCCCAAATAGCGTTTTGAATAGTAAAATTGTTTATCATATATCTTGTTCACAAATATGCATTTTGAATATCTTTCACATCATTTTCATTTTTAATAAAAGTTTTATTCAATTTTCATAACCATCTTATATTACAGAAACATTACATACCTGTCTTAGTCTACCCACACACATAACAGAAGTATGGCAATACTTGTCATCTCACTATCAATCTTAATAATAAATATGTCTTCTTTAATTTAAAGATTATTAAATATTTTGCTTGGTCAGAAGTGACATAGTAGCCTCCATTTCCGGCCCGTTGTTCCATAAATCAGGATGTCAATGTTTTCTACTGAAAAACCTTCAAACGTTCACACTTCCAGAACTTTTTGAATTTTCTCCTGTTCCTGTCTCTGCCAGTCGATATGCCCCGACTTTGACGCTAATGTATGATATATTTATTTTGATATACGAATGTACCTATTTATTTTGGAAATACACATTTTATTTTATCTTGTAGTTATTCTGTAATGCACCAATTTTAATCTTTTGTTTTGTATTTTTGTTTTTGTTTTCATCGTGTAGACAAAGATCTCATAATAAAATGTTCTAGCTACTTCGAGACAGATAATTTTTACAGTTAAATATTTGTTACAATATCATTAATATTAAGTATTGAGCGTTTAATTGTACAAACGATTTGATACTGATTGTTATAAATGAACTGTTTGGAGCATACATGAAGTGAATTGAAGCTCCCAGATAGGTGAGCCGCCATGTCTGTGTTATTGTTAATATTTGTATATGAAAATAGATGTTGATATCACAGGCGTTTATTGCAAGTGAACGGTGGAGTTCGGATTCAAAAGGCAAAGATGTACTCACATAGATGTACTGATGTACTCACATAGATGTACTCACATACATGTACTCACATAGATGTACTCACATACATGTACTCACATAGATGTACTCACATAGATGTACTCACATACATGTACTGATGTACTCACAAAGATGTACTCACATACATGTACTCACATAGATGTACTCACATAGATGTACTCACATACATGTACTCACATAGTACTCACATAGATGTACTCACATTTCAACATCAAGGAAAGTTAGACGGTTGTTCATCATTCGGAATAAAGATTTACTGCCAAGCGTTATTTTCTGGATGTGAGAGAGGAAAGGAAAAGCTTGACAGTTTTTGTTATTTCGGAATAATAAATTACTGCTTAGAGGTGCGGGAGGGAAGCAAATTTTGGACAGTCATTTGTTTTTCAGAAGAATAAATTACTGCTTAGTGTTATTTTTTGAAGTTGAGGGAGGAGAGGAACATTTAGACAGTTGATTGTTTATCCGACTTACGAATAACCAAAAACGGTTCAATTTAATTTTGATTATATTACACAAAAAGACGACTGATTTTTATAAAAAAAAGAGTCTGCTTCATATTAGACAGACCCAAGTATATTTGTTAGAATTGTATGTTATCATCTAAATAGGTTTTTATCCAAGTAACATAGACATCAATTGTTTGTTTGGATTAAACATCCCCAGCTGACGGCGCTGGGAGTGTATGCAGAAAGTTAAAACTATTACACTACAGAGGGTGTGGTAATACTGACTGTAGGGAATCGCAATATATATACAAAATTCATAGGCGTGCGATAAAGCGATGAAATGTATCAGTTGATGTATTTTGGACCACTCTGATTTCAACCCAGTAACACCTATTTTGTAAGTAATACATGTTCAAATCGAAGGAATCGAAATGAAGGAGCAGCCAGTATTGGCTGAAATTGTCAAATTAAAGACTGTTCCGAAAAGACTGCTCCAATCTGTTTTCATACCTGGGTCTTAGACAACTCGCATAAACAAAGATTATCATCGACAGTTTGAATTTCATTTATTTTCATAAAAATGATGTACAGATGTACTAAGCATGTGACGTATTTAGGACGTATATATTTAATTTTATAAGCTTGTCACAAAATCCATGTCAACTTAAGTTCACATACTTCCAACCAAATATAAGGAGGTGACTTTTAAAGATATAGCAATATTATCCGTATTGGGCCTCGTCCCCTGCCTCCCAGAAAGGCACAACTCAATCATATGTATATTATATCGTTGTATGTATACCAAAACTTTGGTACACGTTTACTAACTACATGACATATGTCAACACAAACACCTGCCTAAGGAAGGCCAGACAGGTGACAGATGTGTAGTTGAATATAACCGATCTTCAGTTGAATTAAAATTTTCCTTAATTGAATTGAACATTTCTTTAATCAATTGAAATATTTTCAATTATTTGAAGTTAGTTGAAAATAATAAAACACAGTATGATTTGGCTTAAAATATACAGCTGAAACGCTGTTACCACCTTTTAAATATTCTGTAATATTAAAATAACATTCGAAAAGACTTCTAATATTTCATTCAGTTGATATTATTTATTACTATTGAAGGAAGAACAATGTAATGAGGTTAAACTAAGAAGGTGAGATCATATGTTACTGAAATTCAAAACACTTCATTCTGTGATTATTCCAACAACTGGGAGAGACGGTCTGGTCTTGTATTTCATTAGTTATTACACCACCGTGGAAGAAACTGTTATTGTAATTAATTAAAGCCGCAGATTGTCGTTTTCATGTTAAATAGCATTACATAATGTAGTTACCACAGTCCAGGTAAGAACCTGCCATGGTAGTTGAATGGAATGGTTGTCGGCAAATATGCCTTGTTGATCAGTGTCATTGTCTTTGGATCTACGATTCCAAGATAAGATAACCCACGGTCACCGTCCAGGACAACAAGGAGCAACACACCATCGTCTTCCGACTTCGCTACTTCCGGTGGCGCAGGCACGAACCACGCTTCCGTCGGGTAGTGATGCGGTATCTGAAACATCTTGTTCTCAGTTTTTCCGCACACGTCCTTTTTCAGTATTCCTGTGTGGCTAAAACCTTCCCCATTCCAGTTAAATACGACGCCGTATACATAGCAATAGGGTTTGGATCGATAGTTTTCGTTGATAGTTGGAAGCTCCGTATTGCTCGCGTTGGGGAAATCAAAATGCGAGATGGTTTTGGATTCCATGTCTATTGTGTATCGTCTTAATTTAGAAATGAGTGTCATAGACTTTCTTTCTGTTGCGTTGAGTACCGATGGAAAGTTTAATTTCTTGAAAAAGAACGGATTTGGTTGAACAGGTATGTCGACCATTATTTTGTTGTCTACTTCGTAAGCGTTGACGTGATGCAGAGCAAACACTGTTTCGGTTTTAAACGTTTCAACCTTTCCAGTCGGAATATTGACAACGAGGACCTTTGCAGTCTCATTTGCCCGCCATTCCATGCCAGCCGCTGCATATCCATTTTTCGCCATCGTCATGAAGTTTTGATAGTAAGGGTGAGCAATGAAGATAACGTGATTTTTCGTTACAGCAAACGTATGCATATATGGAGCAGCGTCCATACGCCATTCAGCTATAACTTCGTGATCCTCGGCGCCTTTGGTCCTGATAACTGTGATTTTGTCCGGAATAAGCCCTGGGATCATACCAGCTCCGCCAAGATAGTCAATATACGTCCCTGGTTTACCATATTCTTGAAGTGGATGAGCTGACGACAGGAGACTGACAACGTCGTCCGTTTTTGAATGATTGTTGGTAGGAATTTTAGCGTCTATCAATCTAACCGTGTCCAAGGTCGGGAGGTCAATTTCATAACATTTCCACAAGTCCGTTACAGCGACAAATGTATTAGAATAATTGTAAAAGTTGACGTTCATATTGTCCATAGCATTCACCATAGCCTCCGCTTTCTGTACGTCATCATATGGAGGAACAGTGACGCCAAAGTTAAGGTAAGGGGCGATGTCGTTCTTTTCCACCGATTTTTTGTAGAAAGAAGACTGGATAAATTTGGTAGAAAAGAGACACGTGCCATCTCCCGGGAACTTCCAGCTCGTCAGCTTAGCGTAACCATCCAAAGCCTGCGTGAACTTTCGTGTCCCCATCTCAAACTGGCCAGGACCATTTCGTACCTACAGAAAGAGCACATTCGTCTAACAGAAATATAAATTATTGTCTGACGCATTGAATAACAAGAATTTCAGTATTTAAATAAACAAAAAGTCGCTCAAAGGCGTAGGACCACTATTATTTTATTTATTTTGTCGAGGTAAGTTGTCAAAATAATGTTAACATTTCCATACGTGTCGAGTTTCATTGATCGTGAACACAAACCGTGAATCACGAGAATTAATATCACTTTTACGTTGGATTCAAAAGTAAAATGTAAGCAATTAGGGAGGTTAACAGAGTGATTATATGGATATATCTAATTATATTATTGTACCCTTCGTCAGAGGATATGTTTATGGTATACTAGCGCCAAAAACGTATAAGATGTGATATAGCTGTAATGTACATGATAGAAGGTAAAACAAGAAAAAAACACCCGTGTTTTCACCTCGCTCAGAATGTACGATATTCGACCGACCACCTATACATGTGCAAACTTTCGTTTTTGTACAAGTGCAATTATAGTTTTTAATAGGAAGACAACTATTATTATCAAATTGTGTCAGCGGTATAGAAAATAATGATCACACTTTACTATGAATTCACAATATTGTTCAAAATAATGTCAACTTCAGTTTTCAGCTTCGATTTCTGGTACCCATTATTTGACTGATTTCTTTTTATTTCTTTTTTCATTTATAATTATATAATTTATTTGTTAACGTGTTTATTTACTCATTTGAAGTTCAGTTCAAGTTTTAGAAGACATATCATCTCATTCTTCATTTGTATTGGTGATCACCCTAATCCAGCCAATATCCATGTCAACTATAGGTAACAGTAAAGATAGCTCTTTTAAACCAGTTAATATAGGAACAATGTTATATAAACATTGTCTCTACGGCGTCATATGTGTCTCCTGTACGTACATTGCACGTGCATGACCGCTGCTTTTACAATTCTATGAGATTGTACTGATACAACCATGTGGGATATATTCTGAGTTTATTACTAAAATATTGAATAAAATATTCCTTCTAATCTTAAACAAGCTGGCTATATACTATCTTTGAAATGAACAGTTCCCTTATAATTCTTTTTGTTGTTTGAGGAAAGAACTTAATGTACAAAGTGCAACAAAGACACACGTAGGAATCTTGTTTATAATATGAATAAGGTATTTTACATATGTGCAAACTGAATGGTCTGAACATTTGATTTACATTTGCCTTCAGATAATTTCAGGAGACATCAATCAAAATTTTAACGATGACGAACATCACACAAACGTGAAAGCTGGGCCAACATGCTGTTATCAGAAGCTTGGATAATGATCTACCAGCTGCGAATATGGTTTGTTTGGAGTGATAACTGAGCAACAACACAACATGGCAAGGCCAAGCGCTTACAAAGCTCATTTCAAATCCTACAGCTATTTTTCCGAAACCCTTTTTGATGTTTTAGTGTTTTAACTACAATTTTACTTATAATTTCAATCCTTGGATGGGACATTTTACCATGTTACTTGGATGGGACATTTTACCATGTTACATATGTGGGACATTTTACCATGTTACTTGGATGGGACATTTGACATAGTTACATGGATGGGACATTTTACCATGTTACTTGCAAACCGATTGATTCTTAACATGATATAAAATATGTACTCATTTATTAAATACTTTTAATCACATATATTCTAACCTTAAAAACGGACTTCCAATAATTTGAATTTGAGAAACCAAGCACCACTTCTTAAAACTGCAGCTTTACATTGAAAACTATTTTTTTCTGTCAATGATTTTAGCTTTTTTAAAAATTAAATCCACATCTTCGAACATTTTTTTCAAAAATAAATAAATAATATAATAATAATAATAAAGATGAAACTAACAAAACCATATCAACAACTGTAAGCCGAGTGTAAAAAGTGGGGTGGAGGCAAGGATTTGAACCCTGGAAATTATACTGCCGCTGTTACCAATTTTTCTGACTGTTCTACTGTACAAAAAAAGTATACTGCTGCTGTAACAGTTTTTTCTAACTGGTCTACTGTACACGAACAAAACAAAGCTAAAACTCTTGTATTTTACCTGCAGTGAGACAGGATTCTTAACACACATTCCATACAAAATAATTTGTATGGAACATTACATATCTAAACGTTTTTGCAAGTTCTATCTCCGGGCGTAGAGTAAATATTATTCTTTTCATAATGCGTCATTCACCTCCTTACCCCGATGGAACGTCTCGTTTTGTTTATCGAGCATAAGACATTTGTAGTTACATTTCCCCAAGTATCGAAATATCATAGTTCCGATAATGGAATTTAAGATCGTTGATGGCTTCATAAAAATATAATTCCCAGTTGTATTGCTAAAAGAAATGGCCTTTCCTTCAGCAAATTGCAAGAAAAACAGGATTTCAACATCTTAGTAAAGATAGTATAAAAATGTAATAATTGATTATATTTAAAAAAAAAACAAAAAAAAAACCTAAAATTAAAATATTAAACAGAAAGACGGCATGAGAAAACAATGATTTAAAAGCATTAGTTTGCCGATGCAAAAAGCCAAACAAATTAAACATTTTACTCCATCATATGGTCATTTTGTCAATGTATGACTCGTCAGTAGCACTAAAATTCATAAGAATGAAAATATTCCGAAATATATAAAGTCAGCAAAGGCGGGAATAGTGCAAATAATCATTTTATGTTTATAGTTACAAAAATATAACTTTGTATTGTAATTGTATAAATCCTACAAGTTTTATATGGCTACTTTTACCCTAGCTATAAAATGTTACAAAGTACAACATTTATTTTTAAAAGTAGTACATTTCCTACCATAGTCCCATAAATCCAGCTTGGTAGAGGCTTTTCGAATTTGATTGGATAGTCTTCAAAAGTATTCTTATTTGTGGTCCACCAGTGTTCAAAGCCTGGGGCATCGTCGTCTGGCTTCACTGATCCTCCACTGGCCAGCTGTACCACGGCCAGCAGCAGGAGTAGGGACGAGGGGAGCAACATCATCTACTGTCTGTCACCGTGACTCTGATGAGTACAATGCATAATATCCTCATATATAGCGGTCTGCGGTCATATGTTCAGTTATCGTACTGAGAACGACCTTTTATCATCCAGGTTAATATCTATATAAATGTATTCACGATTGTATGCATTCGTACAGGTTATAGATAACCACAGGGCGTATTCATCAGCTTAAATGCGACCTACAACCATCAGCTTAAAGGCGACCTACAACCATCAGCTTAGAGGCGACCTACAACCATCAGCTTAGAGGCGACCTACAACCATCAGCTTAGAGGCGACCTACAACCATCAGCTTAAAGGCGACCTACAACCATCAGCTTAAAGGCGACCTACAACCATCAGCTTAGAGGCGACCTACAACCATCAGCTTAAAGGCGACCTACAACCATCAGCTTTAAAGCGACTGACAACGTATATCCTTTACTCTATTTTCTCTCAATACAGAAAACGGAATGGTATACTCTATGGTTATTATCATAATGACAAATATGGCAAGTTATCAATAAACTGTTTCCATCGCGCACAAGTGAGTGTTAATATTTCTGCGGATTTTCAATTTTTGTTTTCATAATAAAGAAGGGTGGAAGGCACCTTGGTACTCTCATAATCAGACCAATGTAAACTCTCTCCCTTCTCAAACTCCTCCCCATCTCACACCCGGTGAAGGTCGGACTAATCTTGTAGAAAGACAAATAACATGTAAAATTTGGATGCAGCTGTATAAGATGGTACCGGTGTTAAAAACAATAAGTTTAACATGTGTTATGCATATTAAACAGTACAGCGTAAACGTTGGCTCGTGTCCGTACATGTGCATGTATATGATCACTTGATCTTCAATCAGGGTCCTAGGTCATCATATAGGTACCGACCAGGCGGTCATCATATAGATACCGACCAGGCGGTCATCATATAGATACCGACCAGACGGTCATGCAAGTACGGGAAGTTGATTGCTATCTTTATATGAGGAAGGACGCATAATCAGTAGGTTTAGGGAACCAGCTCCACCACTCAGCACCCTGGGTGCATCCAGAGGAGTAATCAGCAAATCGTGCACCTCTTACAATGAAGTAAGGATGTGACAGTGCCACCGCGGTGACCTCCCTGTACCTATGATGACACAACAATCGTTAAGTTTACAACGGTGTTCAGTGTTGTAACTTAAGAAATATTGTGTCAGTAAACATCAGTAACCATATCATGTAAAATATATTAAAAAATTAATAAAACTTCCTGTCAGATTTGTAACATGTTTAGAGACTGATTGGTGTTAACTTGTCATTAGGAGAGGGGTACAAACATACTATGTAATACAATCGAGTAGTTATATTTACTTCCTAAGATGGCAATCGATTTGATCTTAATGATAGAAATGCAGATAGAAACGATGGAAAACTGTAAACAGTCTAGAATTCTCTTAAATTTTGGAATGTGTCTTGACAGTTTTCATACACTATTAAATATAGTACAAGATACTAGCGCATATTGCTAATCAATAGTGATAAGTATATCTGGTCAGTTAACCGTTACCCATTAATATTGTTTGTGACACGGAAATCGACTGGTTCCGATTTCAAGCTTATACCTATATACACTAAAACATACGAACTATATGCAAAAAATAAGAAACGACAAATTACGAATAAACATGAATATGAAAATAAGATATTGAAACGTAACTCGAAAGGAAGCAAATGTATTTGTTTGTTCCATTTTCCAGTAACAACAAAAAAAGGCACTCATAGAAGAACAGTAGTCGAGATAGAATAAATCTAACTCTACGTTGATGCAGGATTCACACCGCTTTACCCTGCATGCCTCTCAAAAATAAACATAATGAACGTTATT
>JAUMHH010027459.1:0-10464 GCA_032359455.1 Chlamys rubida
CCCGTCCTACCCTCAAAGGTAAGTAACTCGATAACAAAGAGAGGCATAGTGTGTGTCTGGAACACAGACGACCCGTCTTACCCTCAAAGGTAAGTAACTCGATAACAAAGAGAGGCATAGTGTGTGTCTGGAACACAGACGACCCGTCCTACCCTCAAAGGTAAGTAACTCGATAACAAAGAGAGGCATAGTGTGTGTCTGGAACACAGACGACCCGTCTTACCCTCAAAGGTAAGTAACTCGATAACAAAGAGAGGCATAGTGTGTGTCTGGAACACAGACGACCCGTCCTACCCTCAAAGGTAAGTAACTCGATAACAAAGAGAGGCATAGTGTGTGTCTGGAACACAGACGACCCGTCCTACCTCTATAAGAAAGGAAGGCGTAGTATAGCTAGAACACAGATGACCCACTCTACCCTCAGAGGAACATAACTTTATAACAAGGAAGGAGATGTTTGTGTCTAGAATACTGACAACTCATTCTACTCTTAAAACTAATTGAAGCATAGAAAATGTAAATAACATGCATTATATGAATTTAACTTCATTTATTTACACATAGTAATACCTTGACTAAAGTACAAATTTGAAGAAAAAAAACATGATAATTTCTCTTAACTTAAAATCATTAAGTTCAAAAGAAAAATATTCAAAAGTTAATCTGAAGCAGACCGCAGAATTGATAATTGACGTAATGCTAAATTTAATCTTCTTTGATTTAATACAGAATTTTGGCGTGCGAGTCCCAGCCGACGTGTTGCTGTTTTGGTTCCAACAAGACGTCACTTGCATTTGCAGGCATGGTCAGTGTAAAAAATCAGTTATTGTATATAAAGAAAAATGTATTCTAAAGGAGCTGATTCAGGAAATCTGCAAATTCAGTGATCAAATTGAATTTGCTCTATTTGAGGACTTTATGGTACTTGCTGTACAGGTAGCCTATTTTTAATAAGACATTTTGTGATTAGGTATAATGAAAATGTTGTTGGATCAAAAGTGAAGCCCTGATGTGGTGTATAAGTAAACATAAACACTATAATCAGAGATCGGTATTACAGTCACCAGTAATCCCTAAACCTATATCTTTGATGTTACCCAACAAATGAAATCCCGAAACATGAGAAGTCTATGAGAAGATGTTCAACTATAATCAAAGCAGTGTAAATGCATCCCTAGTAATCTATTAAACGCTGTCAGTGTTACACATTGCAACACATAACACTTCTGTTCATGCCATCTCTATCATAGTACATGTATAACGTAAGAAAGTTCTTCATGATAAATAGTCGGCTGTACTGGCCAGTGTTTTGTGGTGTACCATTAATATTACCACAAACTAAAGATATTTGATAAGTAACATCAAGATGTGGTATGAATCGAAGCTAGACCTGGATAATTGGAAGATTATACATACTGTATATTGTGAAATCAATAATTTTTGTGGGGTTTTAAATTTTGATGGTTTCATGGGTAATCTTCATCCATGAATTCATTGGTCAAAGAAGTAATTACAAGTTTGACATTAAGTCATTCTCCGTTTGAGTGGGTGTACATAATCCACAAATTCATGTTTCCAAGAAATGGTGTTTTGCGGGGAAACCATGAAATTTGGGCCCCACAAAAGTTTTTGGATTTCACAATTAGTAATTCTGTGCACTACAAGTGTATACTGGTTGAACTGTATGTAACAGGTCGACGGCTCTATTTGTGTGTATACTGGTAGAACTGTATGTAACAGGTCGACGGCTCTATTTGTGTGTGGGACCTAAGAGAACAGTCCTCCATGCACCGTTCCATTTCCTACGACAACCAGGAGCACATCCTCCGATACCCAACGTTCAACACAGGTAAGGTCAAAGTTTATCTTAATTCAGTTCATATGATTAAATTTTAAGTTCATATGTTATCTTCTTTTGAAATGAATATCATAACTTCGGGTCAACAATAAGTAACCCTACATACAGTTATGGTCTAACATGTTGGAGTAGCAATGGGTTCCAGTTGATATTTGTTATTGGTACGTATTATGGATATTGTATATTTACTTGTTGCAATATGCATTAGAAGCAGTTATATAGCATACAAAAGCATACGATATTCACATTTGTGCTGCAATGTCTTCATTTCTGGTTATCAGACTTTGAACCAAATTGAGTAGTAATCGAAACATGACCAAAAAGTAAATAAACAATACAGAAATCACCTTTGATTCTCGTTTGGTGTTTTTTGGTGAGAAGTTGCATATTCTACCATGAAATCATAGCAATGATATTTCTATTAAAGTTACCATACCTTTTTATGCAGAAATGAACTAATATTTTTAAAAATCACAGTGAATCTTGTCTCGGACCACACCACAGGTCAATGCTGTTAGTACAGAAACAAGCTCATACTATAGTTCACTATGATATCCAGCACATCTGTGTACTGCTTCTTTAAAATGAAATGTTGCTATCAGTGTCACCTGACTTATAAAGTAACATGAGGAGAGAGAGAACCTGCTTTTCCAGCATTTACAATATAGTCGACCAGCTGTAGATGTGTACTCCTCCTTCCTTTGTCACCTCTCAACATTAAAAATGTTTCTTCAACATCAATATTCCAGATCAACCCATATTTGCCTGGCATGTGCCATATCTGTGTTTCTTCCAGGTCAACATTTTCAGAAAAATCATATGGCATATTAAATTGTATTTGTTCTGCTGTTAGTTGTGGAGCAGTATATGATATAAAGAAAACTATGTGACCAAAAATCCATAGATGAAAATCAGATTTGATGGAATCCGTCTGTGATATGTTACTGATTTTTGTTTAGCTGGAGTGATGGATGCAGACAACCACCACAGTCCTGTGACCACCCTTAACCCAGTGGCCAGCTACTCCCTAAGGTAAGTTCACAATCAACCTCAACCCTGTGGCAGACAATAGATATCCCTCAATTACAATCTAAAAACACTATCGATCACAGAATGATAAAATGTATTAGTCAGATGTTGTATATACACATGGCACATGTAGTGAGGTCTTTCAGTGTATCTAATTGCATATTTGTCTGGCAAAGGACCACTTTTACATGTGACTATTTCTGTTGTAATTGTAGGACAGTGTACACATGTATGAACTATGTCCTTGCTGGAAAATGTGTGAAGTGAATGTTTTTAAAACCTGAAAAATTAACTGTTTATTACAGCTAATGTACTTGGAATCTTACATTCCAACTCTCAGAAAGGTTACGAAGATTTAATATAGTCATATGATGTAGTGAAAAATGTTTTTATTAATTCTACCGCCTTACTCAAAGTTATTTTCAATTAATGAATGTGTTTTGTAAAATATTTGATAAAGGTTATATTTGTAAATTATTTGTTTCAGCACCTCTGATTCAGGAGGTAGTGGTGGTAAGTTGATGAACGCTGTCTCACCATGTTTTTTGTGTAATAATCCAATAACTATAATGTGTATTAGGTGAATGCAAATTTTAAAAATTTGATTGCCTCAGAGGTGGGAAAGTCTTTTATGATGTAATGCACTTCAAATATCTATGTATTAATACATTGTACAAATGCAAAGGCTAAGGTCTCTTGTAAGTTAGCAGTTGAGAAGTAACTTACTCAAAATTACTGTATACCGGGAAATTTCCCCCCAGTCAAACTTTCGGCCTTCGCTAGAATAACCCATATTCCCTCCGTGTTAATTTTGCCCTTCACATGTAATTACTGTGTATATAATGTTGTTTACTAATGTTTGCTGTGATGATAAACTCACCCTCGTTCCCTCGTTACGACGGCTGGGGAAAATTAAACTGTAGTGAACATTTCTCAGTATACAGTAACTCATTGTAACATGTCTCCATATCTTAATTTCTAAGCCAGCATTTGAAAAGTTTTGTAGAATTTGCAGAATTTATTCATAAGATAAAGATATATTGTTTACATTATAATATATGGATAAAAGAACTGACACCAAGGCGCATTATATGCTACTGAGTAATTTATAAGCCAATAAATTAGAAACACTGTGTCATTACCTGTTTCAGACACAAGCTCAGGACTGTCCTTCCAGTTGATATCATGTGAGGAGCAGGGTGTTCTAAACTTCTGGGTAAGGAAGTAGTAGATTTAATGATAATACTATAGCCACTTTTGTTAAGATATCAATTTGGTAGAGTTAGATATGTAACCTTTGTTCTTATGTATTTCTTAGCATGCAAGGGTTTTATGAGGAGGAGAAATCTTGATTATAGATTTTTAAAAGAAACTCAAAATCTATGTATATCAGTGTACAATAAAATCTCCATATATTGCAACCAATTGGCGATATAAAGAGGAAAGGTATTTGTTTTACATTGAAGAAGACATAAAAATGCTTATTATGAAAATAAGGGAAAGGACCTTAAAAATATGTTAGAAGTCACCAATTATTTAGTTAAATACAATTATAAACAATATAAAACAAGCTCCTGACATTGCATGTTGTTTACCGTCCATTTTGTAGACCAGTCTCACAAACAAGTTTGAATTAAGTACCATTGTACAGACTCATTTGTACTAGAGATTATATAATAATGTATGGACACGATTTACTGTTTTAACCTTCAGGTTGTAGCCGAGATTGCCTCCCCTGATATGGCTGGGTCGGAGACAGATCTGGGGCTCTCACCAGGAGGGAAAATAAAACTTATAAAAAGTTCAGCTATAACATTGCAACACCCTCCAAGGTATGTCTGTTATATTGTAATTATGGATTGGCTATAATCACCTAAGTTCAGCGGTATGTCTGTTATATATTGTTACTATGGCTATAATCACCTAAGTTCAGCGGTATGTCTGTTATATTGTAACTATAGCTAAAACCTTGTTATACTGCCACCATTTCTCCAGGGAAAATTGGCACTGTAAATGGGTTTGACAATAAGTTGAGGGAAACATATAAAGGAATTCTTCCGAAAAAGAGAAAAATGTACCGTGAAATATGTTTGCGGTAAGCATGGTGGCAAATGAAACGAGGGGCATTATATCAAGGTTTAATGTTTATCCCAAACTTATAATCAGCTGAGAGTTTTGTCTCTATGTTACAGATACAAGAGGGTTGGAGACAGTCTACGGGCCACTGAGGTACAGCTAGCACCCACCGATCCCAACCATTACTACGTGGGCACCGACTCCGGCTACATACTACACGGCCTGAGGTTTGGTAACCGGGCCTTCCCCTCCTCATACTCAACAGGCAGTGGTGAGTATAAGATTGACTCATTCACCCCTGAAATTTCTTGATGAACTATTCCAATGTTTGAATTGGAAGAGTTCAATAATGTGTCTTTGGGGGCGAATGAGTTAAAGGTCAAAGATCAGTAACAATGAAGGTTTATAACCATGCACTTACTTCATCCAGAAACAAAAATATGTTATTCAATGAAAACCAGTGTATTTAAGTCAAAAGGTTCCTTGTTTCTCAAGATTTAAAACCTGTAAGTGTCAATATCAACTGTGGTTTATGATCAGTAAATGAGTTCAGAAACAGGAACTATATAAATGAACTGAATATTTTGAGAATTTCCGTAATGTTTAAGTCACGTATATGAGTACAACTTACCACAATGAAGTTTAAGGTTTAATGGAAATCATGTTTTCTTTGTCCTCTATTTAAGATGCTCCTATGGATATAACAACGCTGGACTTCTCTCCCTTTGGACATCCTTGTTTCTTGGTAAGTTTATCCACAGGTGCCAAACATATGATTGATTCGATTGTCATTATTTTATCAAGTTGTTGAAATTGTGTTGTAAGTTGTAAAGCTTTTGATAAACCAACACATTTTCATGTAAAAGTTACTTTGAACCGTTTCTTGTTGTAAATTAAATTCCAAATGACTGAAATTCATATTAAATGAGATTCATCAGTTTATCATCCACTATTGGCGAAACAGGTAGACATGTTACCAGTCCCTCTGACTGCCTGCAGTATTAGAGTGCTATTTGACAAAATGTCTCAAAAGTTTCTGTCAGCTGATCAGGACTTTACTGACTCAGCACGTTCTAGCTTAGTGAGTTGTTTTCAGTGGTTTAGAGTCAAGAAACTGGTCATTGGCACTCATTGCTTGACAAAGGAAACGGGCATTTTCGAAAGATCACAAAAGAAGATTTCAATTACTGTTGGTGTTCAAATTAAACTTAGCATTTATCCAAATAATTGAAAATTTAGGCAAGATCTGATAATTTAAACGTTAAGGTAGCAGGCCAAATTCCCATCTATCTTCAACGTTTAGTATACCTAGTAGAACTCTACTTTCAGTAAAGGAACATAATAATGATACATGTTTCAGCCAGATTATACTGATTGTTCAATTTTGTGTTTACAGGCAAGCAGTAATGATGGATCTGTTCATCTATATAATGTGAAAACAGGTAAGTACTTATAATGGTTTAAAGCAGGCTATTAAAGACACAGTTTCTGAGCAAAAATAATAACAAGGTATGAAATAATATCAACAATGCAAAGTCATTACCATTACAATGTTTGCTGAAAACTATACACATGACATTCTGTATATTCCAATGATCAATCCTTTAGAATTTAAAAAGTACATCCCCTAAATAACTGCAACTGTAAGTGTCAGGGAAATTTAAAATATTTCACTCTTTTTGAATGGTTTAAGAATATCAAGAAACTTTGTGATGTAATATCAGCTGTTCTCAATTTGAGCAATGATAAGTCCAAAATAATTTGCACTTTTATTAGATATCCAATAAGCTTGTTTTTAAATTCAGTCAATCTGTTACAATATAGCTATATGTAACAAAGTCATAGGTTAATCGACTTATGTTTGGCACCACTTTTTTTATTTATTTATGCATGACATCTGAATACTGTTATATACACCCTCACAGATACGCCCGTAATGTCCTGGTCGTCTAAGATCTGGAATACACAGGCGCTACGTTGTGTGCGATGGTCGCGGAGTCGGCCATGTGTCTTCTATGTATTGGATGACAATGCCCATCTCTACACCTTCGACATCCTAGAGGGCGATGCCATGCCTGTCAAGATAGACACACTGTCTACACAAGACAGGTAGGTTCGCTGGAGAAAGCAGTCAGAGGTGTAATGTGTCGGGGACAGTGGTATAAATCTGTAATTGTTTTATCATGATTTTATCAGTAACACAAATTTAACTCTGATACCTTTCATTTAAACTGTACATTTAATTGATTCCCATCTCCTTTTTCAATTTAAAAGATTATTGAACCCAAAGTAGTTTAATGAAAGAAAAAAGAAACGAAATGTGATACAACTTAAGGGTCCAGTTACCACTGATCCTCTGTATCCACAGCTAATATCAGTGTTCTTCCTTTTGCCATTTGTTGTATCCTTTATGTATAGCATCAGTTACTTTCAAAATCATGACACAAAAATATCAATATATATGTTACTTGTCAATTTTGTTTTCAGAGTTATGCACCTTCAATTCACCTCCGACACCAAAAGCTCAACACAGGGACGATTTCCACAAATGGTGAGCCCTACAACACCAAACATTCAATGAAAGCATATGCATACAAGCATTTATTAAGTAGAAGCAGTCTCAAATTCATGTCAACTTTGTAATATAATCAATTTTAGGTGAAGAATTGTGAAGTTGTTTAAAGTGAGGGGAACATTCAGTAACATGTACCAGTATATATGTTCATGATTGCAAAAGTTAATATTGTAAATTTTCACATTACTATTATATTTATTGTTTGTGCACAAGAGATATTGTACTTACTGGACAAATAACATGCATATTTTCTTATTTTTTTGCAGCTTGTGAGTCACGAATCGGGAGAGACGGAAATACACACAATAGCGAAGCAATACAGAGAGCAACAGACGCTGGAGAGCGACTTCCTGCCAAGCTACCTGAACCGCTTCTGAACAAACTTAAACATGACAGACTGGAGCCAAAGATTATAATTCACCATCAGATATGAAATTTTTACAACATTTACATTACTCAAAATAAGAGCCGAAGACTGTACTCTTGTCTGCTGAATTCTTGCAAATCAGTTCTAATTCATGTTATAAATTCTACAACTTCAGAAAATTAATTATACAACATCAGTGTATGTCGCCAATATGCAGCTTTAAACTGATGAGTATCGCATGATGGAGACGACTGTAATCTCCAAATTCATTCCATCTCATTATTCTCTATGGTAATGCTGTATAGTGCTGAAATTTCAAAACATTTACATTCATTTTTTTGTTACAACCGCTGCTTGAACAAATATACGAAACATGATACGATGTATGTGAAAAGTCACCTTTTTCAAATAGAATTAGTTTAAATAGCACTGTTGACCAATAAAGTCGTTTTGTGAAATTTTAACCCTGAAACATGTTCCAGTATCATTTTAATACAAAAAAATGTAAAAAAACATTACCCTGCAAAGTTTAAAGCACTTTACAGTTGGTTTCTGCAAAATCACTCGGAGGTGCAGTTTATTCTAGATATAAGTGCAGGAAATCTAACTAATATTGATTATGATACATCAGTCATTTAGATAGTATGTAGGTTTAGAAACAGATATTGGTTCTCAATTTCGAGTACAACTGATGTCCTGTCTAATTTAACCGATATTTTGTCCCACAGGATGTCAAATTTATTAAACAGGTTTTATGATACAGTATAACATTATAATTACACCATCAAAAGATGATACTAAATTTTCATTTTTATTTGAGCTTTGTTAGGTTTGTGGGTCAATATAAAATGTATACAGTATCGGATTGATACTGTGTTGTGAAAAGCAAATGTGCAACTCTGTAGTAAACATGAAACATGAATTAAAAGAACCTTGATCAGGAGAAGAGATTTTGTTGCTGAACTGACTAAAGAGCCTCACTTGCATCAATAATCATATCATATGAATACAATATTAAAACGATGTCAGTGCTCTGAAAATGTTCATTCATATACAGATGTATTTTGTTATTGTTGGTATAGTGATTTCACCATGCTAAGCATTTAGTCATATTCCGTCCATTCAGAGTCAACAAGTGTTCAAAAGGAGTTATCTGTGATAAATTATTTATTAATTGTTGTCATATCATTGTATAATATTTAAAATCAGATATGTATTTAATTCATCTGGCCTTTGCTTTGAGAACAAAAGTCTTTAGTGATATTGTATGAGTGTGTAAAAACTGTAATACACATATTGTGTCAATGCTAAAAAGACGCATCGTCTTGTGATTATATATTGTTATTGTTTTGATAGTATATTATGTAGATAATGTTAAATGTTTGTATATTTTACATAATAACATTTTAAAACGTAACTGTCGATACACACCTAGAATCTCTTCAGTTATTTAATGGTCACAAAGCCCCTGTAAATGTTGGAGTATGATTGTAACAAAGCAATAATATATTTTTCTGAGATATATTTTCAAATTGCTACTTCAAGTAGGTCTGTGTTTTAGTCTCTTTGATCTGTTTTAACACTGTCATCTCCTTTAATACAAACAATGTTTAACCTCAAGAAATTCGTGGATATGTATTCTTTATTGATCTTGTAGGTCGTTTTCTCAGTGAGACAGGACGCGTGTGTAAAATTGATGATTTTTGTTTTCTATCATCTCTGGGATTTCTTTGCTTTCATCATCTGGTCATCACTAGATGTGTCAATTTCAATTGTGTGTTGCTGTGATGGCAGTACTCGTAGTGTTGTTTACAACTTTTAGTAGAAAGACGAGGAAAAGTGGAGAAAAAAAATATTTTCATTCTCGATTTATGGAGAAACAATTTTTGTTTAAAAGCAAATTAAATCTTTTTGTTTTAGTCCAATTTGTAGCTGTAATATATTGTTGTAGAATGCGAGAAGTTGTCATGACATGGGTGATCTGTGAAGAAATTTATCTAAAAAATAAACCATCAAAATTTTGTTTTAGATTCTGTTTTATTTGCTACACATATCTTTTCAACTCTTTTGTAGAAATGTTACATAATGCAAAGTTTCAGAATTAAAGAGTCCAAAGACTTGTGAATCTTCTATACAAATACCAGTATTTGCATTTTTATGCTTTGTATAGAAATCTTCTTAAAATATTGATTAATCTATATAAAAACATGACATATAAATACAAACACAATTAGCATTATAACACTGTCATCAATATAATATTGTAATGACATTCTATATTGACGTCCTCAGATGACCTTAGCTGTTGATAAGCCCTATACAACCAACCAACCAACATACCATATTGATGAAGCAAGAAAGCAAAATGCAACAATAACACAATTATATATACTGTACACAAAATATATATATACACTGTACAATCGGTCTTTATTGTCTTGGCAAACGTTTATAAAACAAGAGATCCCAGAGGGATCTTGGTGCCCACCCTTGTACCATCATCATTAGTTCTTTGTCAGTTCAATCTTTTCTCTTCTTTCCTCTAATCTGTTTGATCGA
>JAUMHH010027470.1:0-10464 GCA_032359455.1 Chlamys rubida
TACAATCCTCCCCTACCCTCATACCAATCCTCCCCTACCCTCATACCAATCCTCCCCTACCCCCATACCAATCCTCCCCTACCCCCTTACCAATCCTCCCCTTCCCCCATACCAATCCTCCCCTACCCCCATACCAATCCTCCCCTTCCCCCATACAATCCTCCCCTACCCTCATACCAATCCTCCCCTACCCTCATACCAATCCTCCCCTACCCCATTCCTCTGACCCAAACAATTGCTCTGTGAGAAAGACATCAATCAATGAGAAATTGTAAAGGACTTGTCTTGTCGGTGTCACCATGAACCACTTGTGTCTAAATTTGATGATACTCATCTCTGTCATATATCGTAGGCATCTCATTTAGAAGCATCATTATAATGTAATTGAACAGATATTCTAAATACATCTATTACCAGCTCTTTATTGTAATATCCGGGATGTGTGTGAAACTGTCGGATACATCAAGTCCTAAACCAGAATCTGATACAGATCGATTTTGCTGTAAGCCTGCCAAACAATTTGTACTTCACACAGAAGCTATTAAACATCATTTACTTGGATGACACGTTTTGAGAGTGATATCCTCGAAATCGAACGCATGTTAATATTTTTGTAGAGCTTCAGAGATTGCCCGTTAGTCCATCGTAACCTTTTTTCAGTTTTCCCCATCAGATGTATCAATGATACTAATGGGGCAATATTTTCAATAACTTAAAAATGAAACTTTTACTGGAGCCGAAACCAAGAATGTAAATTAACTCTAATCAGTGAAATGAGAATTGAATGTAATTGTCTAAAAGAAATGGAAAAGGAAACTGCTGAGCAATTTCTAAGGCGTAAATTTTTATTTCGAAAATTAAAAAATATTCATTCAAATAATAATTTAGGATACTATTTGTACACTTGTATTATTTTTCAATGGATGACAATCTGGATTATTTTGATCAATGAAACACAATCGATAAAAAAAAGACGTAGTTGTTTCCTATGAAACGTTAATCACACATAAGAATGTAGACTTAGATATACAACACAATATACACACAAGCCATACACTTTCACTTCAATTTAACCCTTTCACCACTGTAGACCATAATGGACTCGTCCAGATCAATATATAGTAGAGTCTACTAAAGTTACCTAGGGGTGAAAGGGTTAATTGATTCGGCCCATGTTTGCATGGGACACATGCATGTCTTGAAACATTATCCTGTTTATGTGATGCTGCGAGTAGCGTATCTATGTAAAACACGCGTTACGACACGATCGTAATTTGTCGCTGGAATGCATTGCACTTCCTGCCCAAGGTCATGTTTACATGCCGAGCTACCGGTGCATGCCGTACTGATCATTTGTTGGTATTTGTAGCGAGGTGATAGAGATTCCAGTATTACCAAACTCACCTCCGTGGATCACTGCAAACAATCTTCAAAATTACACCATACATACCATCTTGGTGAAGTACTTAGTGTAAATCTTTCGGTGACAATCGTGACCTACTTTAATGCCCAGGTTATTTTAGACACAAGATTTTAACTAATATGGTGTTGTCTGTTCCAACCACACTACGTATAATCTGTAAACCTGTATAAACCAGACCTGTATATACTGAGCCCTGTCTAAACTATACCCTTTATAAGCTGAAAACCTATATAAACTATATTTGTCTATACTAGACATGCATAATATGTAAACCTGCATAAACCAGACCCTCTATAATCTTTAAATCTGCATAAACCAGACCCTGAATTATCTGTATAAACAAGACCCTGTATAATATGTTAATCTATATATACCAGATTCTGTATAATCCATAAACCTGTATAAATCAGCATATTATCTGTAAACCTGTATAAACCACACCCTGTGTAATCTGTAAACCTGTATAAACCAGAACCTGTATTATCTGTAAACCTGTATAAACCAGACCCTGTGATATCTGTAAACCTGTATAAACCAGACCCTGTATAATCTGTTAATCTGTATAAACCAGACCCTGTATTATCTGTAAACCTGTATAAACCAGACCCTGTAATATCTGTAAACCTGTATAAACCAGACCCTGTATAATCTGTTAATCTGTATAAACCAGACCCTGTATAATCTGTTAATCTGTATAAACCAGACCATGTATTATCTGTTAACCTGTAAAAACTAGACTTTCAACTGAATTCATCTATATACATTGCTTCATAAATTTTACTTGTGTATAAATCTGAAAGCTTCAATATTCTAAACTGGGCAGGACAGACTGATGTCTGTTTAAGAGATATGATGGCTTCATTTGGAATCTTTTAACTATTCCGCTTTAAAATGACTTGAGCAAGGCTATATAATAAACAAGAATTTAAAGACATATTGACACAAAAGGTCAACATGACTTGACATGGCAGCGATAAAAAAAATCCACTCCACTTTCATAAAGTCCCCATCATACAGCAAATTGGCATGTTGATATCAGGTTACAGATCTATGTAAGATTGACACAGCTCAGTACTTGACAACCATGCAGGCTTGAAGAGTCATCCACTTGAATTCAAGAGGTCACAAGAATTCTCGTTATATATATCTGTACTTGTAAGAAAATGTATTGTTATGAACCTGATACCGTCTCTTGTTGTTGTAACAATACAAACCATTTTAGTACTGTTTTCTAGTAGTATCTTATATGGCTCATCAGCCAAGAATACTATGAGAAAAAAAGCAACTTGTAAGATTTTTAGGACATCAATTTATTTCAATTGGAAAATTTTGCGGAGCACTTTTGGATCATCACTGATATGAATTGACATGGAAAAATATTGCGAGACAATTTTTTTTTTTTTAATTTTAATTTTTTACAAAATTGCAACAGCTTAGGTTATACAAAGACATTGTCTATGGATAACGGGGCCACTCAAGGGTCTATGGATAATGGGGCCACTCAAGGGTCACTTTCAAGTGCTGTCATACTGAAATGTCATAACCTGGACACGGCAGCTTGTCTCTCTATCTGCATATATTACACTGACAACAGGCTAACCCATCCTTTACCGCCACCTATAAAAAGCTGAATGTCAAGCAAGGGGCAGTAAGTAGGATTTCATAGGACAACTTTAATTCGTTATAAAGTCCTCTAGCTTGTGGTCAACCAATCGTACTATGGTATGATAATACATGTACATGATTTAGGAAAAAGTTTAAAATTAAGGGAAACATCGGACATTAGGTGTGAAGCTACATCTTCAAATAAAAGGTTTGTTTTCGGACATATTTTTTCCCCCCATGATATAGGTCAAAGGTCAAAATATAGGATACAGTGACCATCTGACATCCAGCCATCTCTCGACAAAATGTGACAGGGCAGACAAGATCGATGGGAAAGGATGGACAGATTGGATGGATCGAAGAAATAAAGGACAGACTAAACTGGCAATAATATTAAAATAGTTTGTTTTTATGTCAACGTAACAACAAACTGTACAACAAAGTGCCTGAGAACATACGAAATACGAAGACATTGAGACTCGCTAGGTTAGTAGAACTGTACCCATACTGAGGTCCTTTCAGCCCGCCCCTACCCAAACCCCCTTACACCATCCTTCCTCCCTTCCTTTCTCAATACACAACACATGTAAACTACTCCATGTGGAAGTCGTTTGTAGGCCACAGATCTTTGTGGTAAAAGGAAAGGTCACAAATGGTTAAAAGCATAGTCAACTTTGACTGACAAAAAAACCCACAATGCATTAACTTATTATAAACATGTAACGTAATGTATTATTACTCATTTATTTAAACAAAATGTTTCAAAATTATCATAAACTTATCATCTAAACAATCAATCAGAAACAACATTTTATGTCCGTTTCCGAAAGTAAATAATTTTCCTTAGTTAAGCTTACAATACTTTCACCAAAATGCTGCTCTGGGAAATGGATTCTAAAGAGGGGGAGTTCACTCATAACAATACAACTCCCCCCTCCCACTCGCTTCCCTAACATCATCCACTTTTATGTGAAGTACATGCTCGAAAAGAAAGTTATTCCAGCCATTTTTTTTTAATCTCCAGTCTCTATATATCTATATGTAATCAGCATGGTTACCGGAGCATGTGGTCCTCATCCTGCTACCATAGTTACCAAACAATATGGCCGACCCTCATGCAGACACTTAGCCAAACATTACAGGATAGTTATGCAATGCATTGAGACATACCAATTTCGTGAAGAAATTGACCGTGAAATGGGACATTTTCATTAGGGGCTCTTGTAACCAGGTATTTTCTCTGTAACAGACAATATGGCAGCACAAACATGTTTGAACACTAAGACAATAGGTTTCTCCTACAAGTGGAAGAAAAGCAATTTTCATACCAGTAGAAGAATGGGGAGACGTTACGAACTCTGCAGATCAAATCTTGTTTAATTATTCTAAACATCGAGACGCCAATCCTGGTTGGGAATCTTATGCCCAGCGATTGCATTTTATTGATATAAGGTGGGGATCTCAACTTTTTCCAAGTTATAACCCCACCCCGTCCCTCGGGTGTTTCAGCCCCCTCAATTTGTATTATTTGGAATCCTCACCGCTAAGAATACCTTTTTAACCAAATATGGTGGATGTCCATCTCATAGTTCCAAAGAAGAAGTTTTTTAAAGTAGTATGGCTAAATTACACTTTCAGCCCCCTTCAGTTGTACAGTTTGAATCCCCACCAGCTAGGGATGTTTTCAGATAAACTTGATGAAGTTCCATTCTGTGGTCCCAATAGATCGTTTACAGAAATTGTGGACAGAGGGGTGTTGGACACCAGGTTGAGATAATAAAGAATATATATATATATATATATGAATTCAAATGTTTGCAAGATCTCATCAACAAAATTCCAGTGGAGGAAGGTGACCCTTGCCATTTTTTAATATCATTCCAATAATTCTGAATAATGTTACAGTGATCTGTCTCTAAGCCAAATAAGAATTTATAGAACGGGCCTTATCCATTAAAACAGTTCTTTTTTCAGATATTTGCTACAGTATTACTTTATTTTTAATTTTTTTTTTATTGAGAAAAAAGATCTTGATCATCATAAAATTTGAGTGTAGTCACTAAATGTTGTATACTGAGTACCTAACATGATAAAGGCTGAAGTTGCCACACGTTAAGCCATAGATATTTCACTTTTTATCATTCTAGAAAACACTAGATCTGGATCATCAAAACGTTTGTGTGTAGTTACAGAATGCAGCATGCAGTACAAACATCCTCTTAACTGTGAAACAGTATGAAATGTTGCACTAAAGCCCAGGATACTGTTTGCATCTCCATCACCACGGAGATAAGAGATGAGTTGGATTGTAATAATGAGAGCCACAATTGTTCCTCAAGCCAACATCAAAGGCACTGAGTACAAACATTTTACAGATTCGCAAATCTCGTTGGTATCGTATAGACACTTAGAATTATCCTGCTCAAGTCTACACTTGAGTCAGAATCACTGTTATTATGTTTATCCCCGTAACATTGGGGGATGCAACACAAATCTTATAACATAATACAAGCACCTGGAAGACCAAGATTTTCTCTCTCCTTAAACAACTGTTTCTTGATGAAACCACATCTTGATAAACGTTCTCGCTCCAAGCTAAGTATCACAGAGAAAACAATATTGCCTTCCTTGTGGAAAAGTATATGGCAATAAAAGTAAAATTGACCCCTATCTTGTTTAACAGGAGATAAAATCGCCTTGTCTCATTGAATTGTGCCTGGCCCTGCTGTCACATGTTTGGTCAGCTTAATTTAAAGAAATCTTGAAAATTTGATCATTGATAAAATTCAATTAAACAAATTGTGGAAATTGAAAAGAACTGTATCACAACCTAA
Source organism: Chlamys rubida (assembly GCA_032359455.1). Classification (NCBI taxonomy): domain Eukaryota; kingdom Metazoa; phylum Mollusca; class Bivalvia; order Pectinida; family Pectinidae; genus Chlamys; species Chlamys rubida. The sequence continues at coordinate 5,863 of JAUMHH010027470.1, forward strand.
TACAGAATGGACATTTGTACATTTCTAGCATACATATATTTACCACTACAACTTCCTTCATTTTGTTAAGCTAACAGTACTTGCAATAACCGAGTTCTGTTACAGAAATTAAGGCAGGTTTCTATACATATGACTACAACTTTCCTCAATTTGTAATTTTGTTAAGCTAACAATACTAACAATAACCGAGTCATATTACACAGAAAATCTAATTCAGCTAATAGCATAACAGAAAGAATTGTTAGCCTTCTTATTAAAAATTTCTTTTATTTTTAATTTATTCTCAATCAGTCGAAAAGGTTCACAATACTTTGGATTACTTTCCTTCACCGAATTATTTTGGAGCACTAATTAAGATCTATTTCAAAATTAAGTATTTTCAACAATTGTTGCTGGAATAATATTTAACAACTTAAGGATATATGATACCTTTCTGTGAAAACAACTTCTTTCCTAAAGAGTTTCACTTCACTTAAAAACTTGTAAAAATTATTTTGAAATTCAAAGGGAAAAGACGACCATGACAACGACGTGCTGGGTATAACAGCTTGAATCCAAGTTATAGCCATTATACCCAGCACAACGTTGTCATGGTAATCTTTTCCTTTTGAATATACTCTTCTATTTATGGTTGGACTCGTGTATTCCTTGTGGAATCCATCTGCTGGGTAACACAGAACTTCGCTGAACTCTTTGCACGGACGTTGGATCTCCCACTCCCCGTATTATTTTGAAATGTTAACACAAGTTATACAGGTTTTCTCCAGGTACTCCAGTTTCCCCTCACATTCAAGACCCTCTGCGTGCTTCCATCTGGGCTAACAAGATTGATTAATATATACGTAAATAAAGTTGTTTTATAATTGTTGTAAAATAAATAAATTATATACATATGGTGTCTTTTTTACATGTTCTAAAAAAGAAATCGTAAATAATTCATATATCACACACAAATCTGGATTTAACAAATTTGAGCTAATTTTCTATCTCCGTCATATATTGCTTCCATCCCAATATTTACAAACATTGAGTCAGTCTGTCATGGCTGGAGTGTATTTAAGACCTGTCGATCATAGAGAAAAAGATAAGTTATCTCGTCTACAAAAGAGCTCTTATCTCGGGCCCAGCGAGTGTTCACAATGGCAGCCATTTCTCTGACAATGAGAAACGAGCAGAAGATTGGGACGAAAAACCACAAAGAACATTACCAGCTGTTCGTCAGTCGATCAGAAAAAAAACAGGACAAGGAAAAACAATGATACTGATCGTAAGGTCAAATCAACCCACTTTTCAAGGTCACAAAGTCGGCCATCTTTGTAGTCATATCCCATAATAGCTGCTATTGATTTATGGGATTTGGTACATTACTATTCAAGGTCATTAAGACACTTGCCTATCTTTGAAGTCAATAAGACACTTACATCTATCTTCCAGGTCAGTAAGACCCTTGCCATCAATAAGGTAATTTATAACAATTATTTTTGGGAGGTTGTACAAAAACAGACAATGCTGGTCAATGAACTGGCTTACAGGGTCACCCCTATGGGAGTGGAAACTTGTGCTATTTTATGATAAATCCAAACCCCAAATCATATCCTGTTGATCAAAATGTTCCCCATCAATAAGCAGAATTATACAGCAATAGTAATCATAAGGTATTTTTATGGAAAATGTCAAAAACCTGTAAAATAATAGCATTTCAATGAACAAGAATTTTCCGAGATTTTTAAATTTTCATTCCAACAGATGTCAACATTGTCCCGTCCCTATACAAGACTACAATGTACGTTGACCTTACTACAATGTGTATGCACCATTAGACTTTTGTCGAGATTAAGAAAGTATTATGATATAGGATTCCATTATGTTACTAATGGTACTAGCACATGTCCACCTCACATTACCGTCACCTCCCTTACTTATGTACTGGGCTTCATCTGGGTCCCAGGGACGGGCTGGAACTACAAACAGATACCCCAGGGGTCAGAGATGTGCTGATGACACCCTTGGGAACTCTGTAAGTATCTATAATGCATTAGCGGATCTATCAGGCAAGATGTAGACTTGTCCAAGTCACTAAATCTTCTGTTTAAGTCTATTGCAAAAAATGTCCACACAGGTCTTTTGCATTCCCTCCTTATTAAGGCAGTCTTAAAAAAAGTTCAATAGTCATTGCTATCAAGTCAGGTTGTAAAAGATAGTTTGTCTTGCTGTTCACATTGAAGCCTATTTTTTAATGATATTTATAGGTATGTGACATCTATATAGATATATACAGGTATGTGACCTCTTTACAGATATATACAGGTATGTGACCTCTTTATAGATATATACAGGTATGTGACATCTATATAGATATATACAGGTATGTGACCTCTTTACAGATATGTACAGGTATGTGACCTCTATACAGATATGTACAGGTATGTGACCTCTATATAGATATATACAGGTATGTGACATCTATATAGATATATACAGGTATGTGACCTCTTTACAGATATATACAGGTATGTGACCTCTATACAGATATTTACAGGTATGTGACCTCTATATAGATATATACAGGTATGTGACCTCTATACAGATATATTCAGGTATGTGACCTCTATACAGATACATACAGGTTTGTGACCTCTATATAGATATATACTGGTATGTGACCTCTATACAGATATATACAGGTATGTGACCTCTATACAGATATTACAGGTATGTGACCTCTATATAGATATATACTGGTATGTGGCTCTATATAGATATATACAGGTATGTGACCTCTATACAGATATTACAGGTATGTGACCTCTATACATATATATTCAGGTATGTGGCTCTATATAGATATATACAGGTATGTTACCTCTATACAGATACATACAAGTATGTGACCTCTATACAGATATTTACAGGTATATGACCTCTATACAGATATATACAGGTACATGACCTCTATATAGATAAAAACAGGTTTGTGACCTCTATACAGATATTTACAGGTATATGACCTCTATACAGATATATACAGGTACATGACCTCTACATAGATAAAAACAGGTTTGTGACCTCTATACAGATATTTACAGGTATGTGACCTCTATATAGATATATATAGGTATGTGACCTCGATATAGATATATACAGGTATGTGACCTCTATATAGATATGTGACCTCTATACAGATATATACATATTTACAGGTATGTGACCTATAAACAGATATGAACAGGTATGTGACCTATATATAGATATATACAGGTATTTGACATCTGTATACATATTTATAGGTATGTGACCTATATATAGGTATTTACAGGTATGTGACCTCTATACAGATATATACAGGTATTTCACATCTGTATACATATTTATAGGTATGTGACCCCAACACAGAGGTTCTGATGTAACTAGTATCCATATGGATGATCGGCCAACTATTGAACTAATCTGACTCCAATTATAGTTATTCTCCAATAACTTTAAAAAAAAGTTGATTTGGACGAAATTACCATATCAGAAGTGGTATAAATACAGGTAAATATGACCTATACCTATACCTTAGATAGACAGGTAAATATGACCTATAGATATACCTTAGATAGACAGGTAAATAAGATGTTTATATATGTATTGTGTGTACACAGATGAATATGATGTAAACCTATATATTTGGAATACAGGTACATATGACCTATATACTTAGTAGAGACAGGTATACAGGTAGGTGCCCTCTATATATAAGACTACAGATATAGGCGACTCTAATACAGAAATGCCCCTATACTTAGCCCTGTGTACCCTCACTACCACACAATTACTTACCAGCTTTCGTTTAATGATTTCCTCCATAGTGACAAAGTATCAACCAGAATTCACAATAAATCCACCACAATAAATACACCACCGATCACCAAGTAAATAATTCACACATGTAGAATTTCACATTTTCTCGTTGCCTGTATTTGCTGTAATATCACTGTATGGGCTGTAATTTCACGCTGTTTCCAGGTAGATAGATCCCACTACGAAGCATGTGTGCCATGCTAGGTACTGTACATGTACGAGGCTGCAATGCTCTCTGACAGATGGAGAGGTCGGTAAGGAGGAAAGCTCTATCTATTTTCGTCTTTCTACTATGTAGTAATAGTGCTGAAGATGCGGAAGAAAGTGAAACTGATGAAGTGAGAGGTTTTTTTAAGTGTTTTGGGGTATTGGCCTAAGATGTGATGGGGAGGAGTGGGGGGATACTGTTGGCCTGTTACAGGGATAGGGTAAGCATAGGGTTACAGGCTGAGAATAGGTGTTAGAACTACAATGCTACAGGTAGTAAAAGGGTAATAAGTTGTTAAATTTATGAAAATAAAGAATTTCTTTAGACTGATGATCAGCGCAAGGTTACTGCAAAACAGTGTAATCACATGATCAGAGTACAGACTGAAATATAAGGGTTATTGGTCAGGTCAAGGGTTTGTTGTGAGGTGGTATACAGATTAGGGTTATTGGTCAGGTTCAGGGTTAGTTGTGGGGTGGTATACAGATTAGGGTTATTGGTCAGGTCCAGGGTTTGTTGTGGGGTGGTATACAGATTAGGGTTATTGGTCA
>JAUMHH010027481.1:0-10463 GCA_032359455.1 Chlamys rubida
ACGTCATTTTTTTACGTTATGGGCTGATAACATAAATTTTTAAGCCAATGGAAATGCTTGTTACAAGCAAGATTAAACTATATGCTAAGATTGTTTTGAACACAAACAGTAATTAATTGACAGGTTTGTTTTTCGATAACGTGCGTTTTCTTTGTCAGGAAAAGAATGCAAATCTACTGAAGCAAATAAGGATTTTAATTTATTTTTGTACCCTTCCCAGAAAACGTAGTTATCATCGTAACGCGGAGAAGTGTCGTCAGTTACATTCTGAATATAACGGAATTAAATTGACATTTCAAGGTCACGCTGTTTGCTCTTGGCGTCATTAATAATAAATTTCGTGCCGTTTCAGGGTCAATTTGGTCACTGACGTCATAAACTAAATGCAGGCTTAGCATGGTGATGGAACGGAATGTTCCAATGTGTAGAGAAACCAAAGTACCTAGACTAGCAGGATTCCACTTTGAACAGTTTGTGATGATTGAGTTTTTGGTTGTCAATATCTTTGATTATTTCGGTGGCATGATTTAAAGCAGAATGTAGGCATTCCTAACAAATTCAAACTGTGCACCTCTTTTGGCTGATTTGAGCTTGTAACCTAGCCAGGTCCTTCAATTAGCTGTATCGACGATGTGCTGTCTTTGAATAACAAGAAATCGTTGACCACATCGATCGTATATACCCGCCAGAGGACACTACAGACTTATCTACTTCAGCCACTCTCCTCGATCTTTTCAACAGGGACGCCTAATTGCTAAGCTGTATGATAAGCGGAACGATTCTGACTTTCGATCGAGAACTTTCCCTTTCTTTAAAGTAACATCCCTGTCTCCGCTAGATACGGTGTTTACAGTCGCAGTTAACTCGGCACTCAAGAGCTTGCTCCGAATATAATAGCATCAGTATTTCGCAGGGAAACATGCGATTGTGTGATATGGAGGTCGGTGTTTTTGATTATGCTCTGTACAGTGCTTTGTGGTTTTGTTGTCACTACCCGGGTTTTCGATGTGAGGACTTTATATGACTTGGATTTGGCTTGGATTTACATGGCAATGAGTGAAGCAGAAGACGCTTTCCCTTCCGAAACACCTGCTGTGTTTGGCTTTTTCATCATCATGCTTAATTATCAACAGGTACTTCCACCTTGGTAATTCTATAGATCATTTTACGCCACAAGGTGGTTGACCTCGTCGCATGACTATCAGCCCATGAGGAACGGTTAGACAAGTAAATTATCTGTCTATTCAACATGTGTTTACTTTTAACGTTTAAAAGGGTTTCACAGTAAATCAACATCAAAAGTCGTGTAACATCGATTAGAAAATGTTGTTAAACAGTGATGTTATAGTGTGACTATATAAATAGTCATTGTATATCTATTACTTACATTCACAAAGCATTTCGGAGTAGGAGGCGTGGACTTTGTCCAGATCTTTATGGTTCGACACTGCAAGCATGTGTTGTTCTACTGGGTTGTCAAGGACATCAACAAGGTTCCCAAGGTCCATATCGTCACCTATGGCAACAACAAATATTTCTATGCCCTCCGACCTGGCCTGAACAATTTCTTCAGTGATGTGATCAAGATCAGTTGTACTCTCGTCTATGAAAAGGACAGCCATTTTCCGCGCGTTTTCCCGACCACCGTTTTTTTCTGTGTACCCCATATCCTTCACATCTTTTAAGATGTCTCTAGTTCCCCCTACTGTGACATTTTGTAGATCCGCAACAAAGTCTTCCTTTGCTCTAAATTCATTCAGATAGATGTCCTTGTCATTGCATAGTCCTTGAAGCAATCCTGCTTGCAATGTACCATCTTCCATGTTACCAAAGTACCCAGTGACGTTGGCAATTAGCTTCCGCACATGCGCAGATCTGTACGCTCCCATAGCAGCTGATTCAAAGCCAAACATGACGTCGGTTGGACGCCTAGCGGCGCAGTATGGCATTACCTTCTCGGGCGTTACTGTGAAAAATAGCATTGAAGTTAAATTTAACTGCTCAAAAGTACTTCGTAAAAACAAAAAGTGTCATTTTACTTTTCAAGATTTAAACATGACAATACAAAGTAACTTATTACTTTCCAATTGACTCCATTACCAGGCGTTGTTACATTATTATTTCTGATTATTCCTCTTTTTACATTTGACTAGTTACCTTATGTTAGATAATATTAGATTTTGAAGCTCTCAAAAAGAATGGATATTACGATATTCAATGCTAAAATCATATATGATACATAATTTATAACGGAACATAACGGTTGACAATAAAAGTGTTTCATACTATACCATATTGGCTCAATGAGAGAATCACAATGATTAATGACTTGCAACCAGTTTTAAACTACCAAACAAATCAACGGGCTATTCGAGAAATACAAAATAAACAGGAAAACATCATTCAACATTTAATCATTTGATGTGCCAAAGTACCCCCCTACACTTATCGGTCAACAATTGATCAAAACAGGCACATTCTCAAATATGAGATAGTCATAGTTTTTTATTGTTGTTTGTTCCTTCCATACATTATACAAGTGTCTTTCCCTTCTCAACTCCTTCGCATATGATCTCTCATCTCTGTCTAAAATAATACCTGCATATCCTATTTGCTATCCGAAATAAATAATAAGTTATTTTCCAATGGTGTCACAGCATGCATTCATTTATCATTCTGTACAGAAGTTTCTTAGAAACAATACAAACATTACAAACAAAAATACAAAACAAGAATGGAAAACAATGATCTGCATTATTTTGTTAGTAAAAATGTAATGTATACTGTTAAGAAAGTTTATAAAATGAACCTGGAATAGTACACTTGTACGTATCACGAAAGAGAATATATATCAAGATCTTGCTTGATCATAATTCCGTAAAAACGATATACACTCACCTCGACATGCCTTGTAAGCCAGTGCGTCTCGGATCTCGTTCAGAACTTCAAAACTAGCAACAGAGAAGACGAACTGTTCGGATGGAGTGCTTCCGATGGATATGAGCTCACTCATTCTCGTCTTGTTTCCTATCCCTATGGCGAACACGAACACGCCGGACTTCTTCAGGAGCTCAGCCTGTGCAGCAGTCTTCTTGCTATTTCTGGAAACGCCATCTGTCATGACGACAGCTATTTTAGTGACGTTCTTTCGCGCATTCCTGAATACTGACGTGCGAAGCCTCTGAAGTGCATATCCGGTAAGGGTAGATCCATATATGTGCGGGACACGTCCAATAGCGCGCTGGAGGTCCTTCGTGTTGTTATACCGGTTAAACCGTATCACTCGGTAGAAACGGTCCGAGAAGACAGCCAGGCCGACCCTCATCGCCGTAGGGCCGATCGGAAAGTGTTGTACTATTTCCTGAATGAACTCTCGCTGCATACGGAAATGTTTCATCCAGATACTGGAAGAACTGTCTACCAGAAAAAAGATGTCTGCTGGGTCACCATCGCACCCTGAAAGGCATCAACATATCAGAATAAGATCTGAACTCAAAATCAATATTTCACAATAATAATAATATCTGTATTTTACAATTAAATGATATTTTGTATTTAACAATTAAATGATATTTGTATTTAACCATTTAATAATATCTGTTTTTTACAATAATATGTTATCTTAATTTTACAATAAAAGGATATCTGTATTTTACAATTAAATCCTATATGTTTTTTTACAATCCCGAATCCTCATCCTTTGATTTCAGAATGATATCTGTATTTCACAATTTTTACAAAAATATCTTTTAAATATCTCATTTTAACTGATCAAAGTGCAGAAAAATACCCAACTTACAAATATACTTTCCTTTACTGTTGTCAGTAAATACGGCGCTGGCTCTGACGACCTATTAAACAAAACACAATATATTAGTGCATCCCTTATTAACAGGAACGTTCATTAAATAATTCCTGCTCGAATTAGAAATATAAATAATCCTAATTTCTTCCATTTTAACAACATTAATGCTAAATTAAAATATTCATGTTTTGAATTTTAAAGACTAACCGTTAGAAGGAGCACTAGATATCCTAACATACTGTGGCTGTAGGCTGTACAAGAGTGTTCACATAGAATGGACAAAGACATTATATATGTTTATCCATCAGAACACAATTACACGGCTAGTTACCTATGAGCAACTCCCTTTGTCACAATAATCTGTAAATTGTTGTTCCGCGAACCAGTCATTCCATAATATTCAGCATATATTGATCACTTTGTGTGCACGCCTCGTACATAGCAATTACATAGTCTGGATACTGAGCTGATTATGCAGAATGTCAAAACATACTTTTCAACTCTTTAATCAAATAAATACAAACGCAAAATATTCCAAAAAGACTTCGTAAATTTTGAAAATTTGGTTCGAATCTCTTCCAGATAAACTCATCGAAAAAGCTCGCTTGCCTTTGTCATGTGGCAACTGTCACGATGCCTTTGTCATATTCAGGAAAGTATGTACGTCACCAACTATCTTAGTCTTCATAGTGATAGAAGTCACTCGTATAACATACTCAGAAATCATGCCCTAATTTCACGAACCTTACATAGGAAATAAATCTGGAAAATGTACTTACATACACACCACATGATTTTAGCGAAGCGAAGGCCCATCACGTGAAATTTTACCAGTTCATACTTGCATGAACTTTGGAAAAGTCCCTATTAAATCCCTATAATTTCAAATCACAATCATTGGGAAAGAAAACCAAAATCAATTTGTTAATTGCGAACTTTTTGCTTTCATAAATTTCTTGTAGTAATATGACGTAACATCGCAACGTCATTTCAGGGATCTCGAAATAAACTCACCTGCGGGCTTGAGCGACTATGTTAAGATAAACATGGAAAAAACAGTGGTTTATTTGTTTGAATGAGCTATACTAAGGCGATTCTACATAGAGAGAGCTTTCAACAGCGTAACCTGGGGTAAATGTGAACTCAAAAGATGATGATTCGGGAGCGAGGAAAGGCTATTGTTGACACTCAGTTTGACAAAGCGATGTTTATTATGATGATGATGATGATGATGATGATGATGATGATGATGATGATGAGAAGTGTCAGATTCGTCACGTTTTTCATTTCGTAGATGGGACGAAATTCCGACCCGCAGTCCTCGGGATTTGGTTTTGTTGTTAGTAGTATTGACCTATCTATTGCGAAGTAGGCCTAGTGTTTATATGCCGCTTGGAATATTCAGTTGAAATTCATGAATATTTGCGAAAGTAAATTCAACTCTGTTCATACTTTTCAATATTTGGACCATCGCTATATGCAGATTCATATGAGATCTCGAAATACATTGTCACATTGAGTTTTGTCAGAATGATATCGTCGATTCGTCAGATGATAGAACGTGACAGATGTAAAAATGATGTCGTGTACAGAAGTTTAAAGCTAAATTATTTTACTTCTAAAACTAATTATAATAAACAATAAGACAAAGGTATAATACAAAATAATGACATTAAACAGCCGATCTAGCAACGTTTTCGGCGATGAGTTTAGTTTATGAAATGGGAGACAGCTTGAACGACAATGGATTATTGAAAAATGAGAGTTTGGAAAATCTTTAAAGTAGTCCCATGAAAAATATACTTACCGATAGCAGAACTTGTAATAAAGCACCAAATTAAATTTGTAACAAATTCATAAAAGGAATTCCTTATAGAACATTTTGCAAAAAATAAGAAATATCATTTGAGTAAAACTAGGGCAAAATATGAACAAAAGATAACAAGACAAAATACTTTACATGTAGACTCGGATAGATAACAGGAGAAGGAGACCAGGTATTTCCGGAAAAAAAGTATGCGTTTCCTGCTTCTATGTCAAATCCGTGTAACGTCACATTCTCAAAGCGAGAACCGGCAAGATTTTGACAACGGATCAACATGGCACACGTATAAGCATAATAAAAAAGCTCTACATTAATCTGTCATACAAACAGATTGCATATTTCCCAATGGGATTATGATGGCGACCATAACACTTGTCCATAGTCTTCATCAACCTGCATTCCAGAAACCCTGTGTTTTAGGTTTGTGTCAGCAGTCGACATCTTTAACGGAAATGATGATATTCATAGCAACCTCGTAAATACCGAATCAATGCGACATGTTACACCGTAGGTTGACGAAGCAGTGATGTTAATACCAAGAAAGGGAAAATTACATTTGAAAATCATCCACTTATCATATAGCTAAGTAGTATGTCGCAAGTGTTGGTCATATTACAAGTAAATTTCAAAGAAAGCGGCCGAGGGAGAGAGCCTGCTTTTCCTTGATTTGATATTCAGGAGGGTATATACGATCGACGAGGTCCTTAAAGCTCTTTTAATTCCAACATAACCCACCTTCGATATATCTGAAAGTGAAATTGAAGGTGAAAACAATGATTTGTTACCAATCTGGATTATTTCTTAAATATGCAACTAAGCAAGTCATCAAGACCCTAGTTGTCTGATCCATTAACCCTAGCAGTCCGATGGGTATCTTAATGTGGAATTACGGTAAATGTCCATGTAGACGATAAAAACATTAGCCTTGAATCAAAACCATTAGGGTATATTACCACGTAGACATGGAGTAATTAGCCGTAAATAATAGCTTTATCCAATTGTTATGTAAGTATTGGTTCAAAGGTGTTGTAGACAATGAGACATGACTATATCGAAATCTCAATTGCGTCATTATTTGCTCTTTTGCTGTATGATAATTAGAGTGATTATTTAATTACAGAGTTAAAAGCGCCGAATAAGCACAGAAGAAAGGGGCAGATATGTTCTACTGATTAATAGCTGAAATTAGCATCAATTATTCCATGTGTTTAAACATCTGGGAACATGTTTGATTCTGGGCAGGATTTGTTTTGTATTGGACTGGAGTTATATCATTCCTGATAAAATACTGTATAGTTGGTATTTTTTCGAGGGGTTTTATTTCACAGGTTTTGCTAGTGCATGATTCACAAAGTCAAGCACTTCGAATGTTTTTGCACTTTCATATACAAATATAGGAAGATTAGATACCTTTATCCAAAGGCTGAAAACTAATGTTGAATGCCTATGTCCAGAGGTATATTTTCTCAATCTTTTTAAATACAATTGAGGTATTAATGTATAAGGGTGTTTGAAATTATTTCAAGAAATCACATAAAACACAATTTTACGGAATGTGTGGTTAACGAAATGAAAAACTAGTTAAGCAATTTCGGTTTCAAATTTTCGAAAACAACACAATTAAAATCGCTCACCACAACAACCTTTGAAAATATTGCTAAAGCTGTGATATACGAAATTAATTGAACTGTTCAAGTATAACTACATAACTTATACAAGTGTCGTTATTACCAACATAAGTTATACCAGTGTCGTTATTACCTACATAAACTATACAAGTGTCGTTATTACCTACATAACCTATACAAGTGTCGTTATTACCTACATAACGTGTCGTTATTATTTATATAACCTGAAGTAGCGTTGTTAACGAAACTTTAGAATTGCCGTTATATTAATCACATCTAAACCATGTATCCAAGTATCGTTTTACAGATGTTATATCGTTTACGGATATTATAATTAAGTGACGTATTGTTTGAGGTATGAAAAAATGATTAAATGTATCGTGGCGACCTATCAAATAGCCGAGGTTGTCGATCGTGAGACTGACACATGTTTTCAATTATATCCATGGTGTCAAACATGCCCCGCATGCATCTGACACCACGTGATCCCTGCCCAATGCGCGTGCAATTCTAAGTGACAGACAGCTGCCGCCGAATGGCAGACCCCCTCAGTGGCTTAGTCACGATCTTTACAAAAAGTATATTCCAGACATGGAATTTCGCAAATGTCTAATTACATCGCTTGTTGTTTTGACTGTGGGTACGAAGCAGTCATTCACAAATACTTGACATTTCGTTTTCCTCAAGTACGCTTTACGTAATGTCATTACAATGTCTATCTTTACCTACCGAGGTAGACCTTTTTATCCTTAATTAATTAAACTCCATTTTAACATCTCTACGATATTCTCTTTTATAGAACTCGAGAAAGAGATAAACATATGCTTGTTGTTTATACAAAAAGTAACAGTAATTTAACTATGAATATTTACAGATTGATCTGTGTAACATGTGCTGTAAGGAAATTTCTTATTATACCATAAACATATTTAATTTTCTAAGTTTAAATCCAGTTCGCCTACTTATAAGTTTCTGAAAGATAAAGTAACCAAAATTAAATATTTTGTAACAGATTTAATTATAAATACTATAACGTTTCAAGTAAACATGAATGCAATAACAAAAACAAAACACTTTTACTATATTTCACTGGAATCATTATACAGAAATGCGTTTTTCAGTATTTATCGCTTTTCCGTATTTGCATGTGCACATTTTAGTGGTATATAATGGTCCTATTTTTATCGGGGTTAAGGGCAAATGGTTGCTGTGTTTCGACCATCGACAAAATTGAAGTCATTTAGCGCCAAACAATACTGAAAATAGATGGTCACAAAAAGGAGCACATCAAACTGAAGAAAAGGTTAATGTTTTTAAATCAAATCAATAACAAACGAATTGGTAGTAAAGCATTATATCATTTTGTACAGAATAATTTAATGTAAATAATGAGACGAGCTTTTCTCGGGGTTATACTATAGCATTGTTCGTGCATCTGTTGAAAATCAATGCATTCGATCATGAAATGTTTGCCAGGTAAGGTTCGGTCACAATTAGGTTTGTTTCCAATTTTTTGTAAGATGTTTGTTGTTAACCTGAAATTTATAGATAAATATATACTTTAATTATTATTTGTTGATTTCTTTCAGTTAACATATAGATCAGAAAAACACTGAAAGAGATATGTTTAAGAATCATATCTTATTTATACTAAAGAGTGTATGAAATATGGCCGTCCTATAAACACATACGTCATGTGGCGTTACGTAGGGACGTTAACTCTCAGTTATCCGGTTTAAAATTCGCTTTAAGTAGCAACCTACTGCCTTTAAAGACGCAATGTTGCGATTTAGACATCAATGTATAATTGTCGATCTGGTTTTCGTCTATGTTTTCCAAATACCTAATTCGTGTCATTTTCTTCATCGATGACACACTCAACATCAAACCTTCCCGCTATCTGTAGAGTGTTCTATTCCGTCTTTGCGTATTGCAGAGTTATCTTCTCTTGTGAGCAGGTATTGATTGTTACGTCATTGGTTTGTGTGAGAAATTTACGTCGTTTTCTCAAAAATTGATGACGTTACTCTCACAAACCAATGACTTAACAAACAATACCTGCTCCCAAGAGCAGATAACTCTGCAATACGAAAAGACGGAATATAAGCTAGACATGCTATACACATTATTGCGTCTTTTAATTTACAATACTTACAACATGTCTAGCTTTTTTATGAAAACCGCACAGAATGGTAAGAAATGATTCATCACTTAAAGGTCATTTATCAATCTAGATCGCTTAGCCTTCGTGTTCTCAATCACAATCTTCTAATACAGTTAATTACTGGGTAATTTTATTATAATTACAGTGGTGTTTTATGGCTATTTCCATCTTAATTTGGTATGCCTCTCTGTAACTAGAAAAAGAGGATCAAGCCCTGCACGACCTAGGTATGTTAATTAGTTTGTCATTTCGTAGAATTTAGTTTTGCAAAGTAGATTGACATGTTATAATTCCAGAGAGCTACTCTTATTAATATAGTATCAGCCTTAATGCCCTATCTATTGCTAGCTTAAAGGGTAAGTTCAATTTACCGAAATTAAATATCTGGAATCCTATATTTAATTGGAGGCTTTGATCACGATTGATCATAAGTTGAATGTTACATTGAGTATACCACCAGTTAGGGGACTTGTTGAACCTTAACTAATTTTGGGCAATACGTATTTTATCGTGCCGAAATGGAACGATAACACAATAGTAATGTTGATCAGGTTGACGCGCCATTGTTGTCGTCTGCTTCAGCCAATCGGATGATCTCAGTTGCAATGTCTTTTGCTCAGTTTACAGGATCCAATAAGGACATTATTAAGGGAGAAAGCCGCGAGGCCGACTTGTTGTTTTATTGCCTTGTCATATGATCAGTATAATTCAATCAGACTCTGAGGTAGAAGTAATAGTGGTTACACGCTACCTGTCCTATCCGTATATGACCATATACATAGACGTGACGTTATCAAGAGTAACACTATCTATAATCCCGCGTGACACAAACTCATTTACATTTGGTTTCAAATAGCTTTTATTGTTTGATGAACGCCTTTTTTATTCAACGTTTATGTATCCGGGTTCCACCTAAAGAGCAATGCCGGAAAACATGATGAAAGTTGGGTCTGTGTTAAGTGTCATCACATTTAATCACAAGCAAAATGACATAGGGTATGGTGAATAGGTAGTTGATTGATTAAGGTTCGAAAATTAAAC
>JAUMHH010027492.1:0-10463 GCA_032359455.1 Chlamys rubida
TGATGATAATGATGAAAGTGATAACCATTAATGATTTCGATGATGTTGTTGTTGCTGCAGATTTGTGATGAATGTGACTGTAATATGAAATTATTTGTTGTTGTACCAATATGAAATTATTTGTTAATCCTATAAGTTGTATAAACTTACGGAAATAAATTGAATTGAATTGTAGTTCAATGTGGTAAAAGTTTCACGCCTCTAAACGCATTCAATTGGAATTATCTAAACTACATTAAACAGATTTCCACGAGTGGGTTAGATTATGATCGTGTCGAGTCCTCGTGATTTTTTAAATGTCTTCAAAATGGTGGGGAACACACGTACTTACTTACGAGCTAGACCGAGGCGTTAGTATTTTCCCGATATTTATTGGCGTGCGGCGACGTAAAAAAATATGCCCATATGGTCGGCAGTCAAAACATATACACAGCTGTTATCTCGAGTTTATATCGGGATCAGAGGAAACTCGGGCTTGCACAGCTGTGGACAGGCTGGCCATCGAACTGCAGGATATTGTTCAAAGCATCGTAATATAGTACACTGTTTACATAGCTGTTGCTTAGCGATAATAATCGCTATCTAATGTACATTAAAAACCAATTAAGAACTGAGCAATTGTAAACCGCACGACCTGAACAGTTAGCACTTTATAAAAGGTCAATAGACATACAAACAATAGGAAAGGAAAGCTGACATCTAAAAATACATTTCTTAGTCACCATGTGACCGACATACACATTTCCGTCAATAGCTGCCACGACCCAATTCAAGGCCATGCGCAGGCTAGGCTCATATCGGTTAAAATATTCTCCGCGCAGACGCAATCTTCGGAACGTTTCTAGAGTTATCATTAAAAGATGTTGAAACAGACAGACGTGTTTCGACTAATTGCGAGGGAGTTGGCCACGTGGGAAGTTGTTTACAAACAATGTGGCCGCGTCAGGTAGCTGCCGACACCAGTCGAATCTGGTTTTAAATCTCGTCTGTATAGGAATAGCATGCTATTCGTGTTAAAGCATGCATAAGAACATAACTACAAGCTCTCTTTAAAGATTGCTCGAGAGATAAACGATTCAAAACTAAACGCATTTGTTTTTGTACAAAAATATGATTTAATCAGTAAGCAATGACAAATAATGTAAACACACGCAACTCAAAAACTCGCGCTTCTCCCCTATATACAAACTAAACTCGTATTCCGTACAAGAAATAGCACATTTGTACCACCATATGAGGTTATGAAAAGTCCTAAAGAGCATAAAAGTACTCGCATCTCATCACAAATTTGACTGTGATGGAAACTATCGCAACTGAAATTTGCGGCAACGTGAAAGACTGACTAGCTCCAGCAGTGTTTTAAACATTCGATATACACATATTTTACCATCGACAAAAACAAATCGATCATGATATTGATTAGCTTCAAACATACTTGCATAATGTTTGTTGACGCGATTGACTTAGAATACACGGAAGAACCTGAATGGCGAATATCCCCCAATGTCCGAACGTCCTCTTTGAAAATGGTTCAAAAAATGTCCTCAAAGTTCCATAGTTTTCCCAGTTATTTTGTTGACCATTTACTCCGGTCAGTTTTTCCCCCTTGAGATTCAAGTCAAGTTAAGATTTGAAGTCGAATGCATGGTAGAATTGTTTCTCGGATTTTAGTCCCGTTGGCTGGCTGGCGAAGTTGTTGAATGAGAAGGTAGATATGGGAGGAGAGCTGGGCATGGCCGTTAACCCTGGCGATCCCACGGATAGAGGAGGGGAGCTGATCGGAGAAGTGGGTTCGTCTACACTGCCCTGACGCCCAATCTGAATGGCCTTAGCCTTAGCGAGGTCGACTTTCGGCTTCTTCACAGCAGGTTGATTTAGCCAGTGGTAGTCAGCACTTTTTGATGCGGGTACCGTGTTCAGATGTGGGGCATAGTGGGGCTCGTTCACACCCCCAAGTTTGCGAAAAAGTTTCGGGTCCATGCCTGTCAAAATTACAAAAAAGACACTCATTAACATTATACCCTCTGAAAACAAGTAAGGCCTGGGCTATTTATATTTTGCATCACCGCAAGTAAATAAACACCTCCCCCCTAAACATCGTCCATCATTAACAATAGCAGAAGAAATTAAACTTCGGTTATTTGAATTGGATGTGTAATTAATTCATTAATTAATATTGCAAAAGCACATACATATGTAACTTGTTATTGCATGGTGACAATATTGAGCGTGTCTTTTGCGGCAGGTCTTCGTTCACAACAACAGCTCAAACGGACACAACTCAAGAATCACAATTTTTAACAAATATTGTGCGATAAATCTGCCATGACAACTATTCAAAACCAAATGTCACCGAATATTATTTATCATTCACGTAATGAGGAAACATAACTTACCTGTTTTCAATGTCTTGAGACAAATAGAATAATCAAGAATGATTCCTTTCCTTCTTTTAATGTCGCAAGTCCGGTTTGTTATGCTTAGCGAGAGCGTGCATTCGTTTATATACCCAGCCCCTGTCGCGGGAAATAAACCCCGTAGAATTTTTCACGTAAACAAGCTCGAACGACCTTGAGAAACCAGGGAGAGCGTGTATGTTTACTAACACGACTCAGCTCCCGGCGAAATACATCATGTGACCAGAGTTTAATCGTCAACTGTTATTAAAAATATGCTATAAGCAATGTTGACATTACTATCTGCATAATTCTGTTGCTATGGAACACTACTTTGATTAGAATGGATATGATTAAATCGTTCAATTGTATTCTAGACGACGCGGCGAATAACCAGGTCACATGCGCTATTTTAAAAAGTACTAAACCATGCATACACAATGAGGCTGTGTTTACATACCGCTATTTCTCTAATGAACTGCATTATATTACATTTTAAAGCATGACAAGCATTCGAATGACTATCATTTCAGGGCAGGTACGACTACGGCACGTGGGTAGGGGGTTGGATGTAGCCCGAGTTTCCTCTAGCCCTAACACCAGACTTAGACATTTTGAAATATAGATCTGGTGTGGACTAGGATTGGATGGTGAGGTGAGATTATCTTATTTTATGAAAAAACACAAAATTCAGGGGTGTGCACGCGAGTATCACAGCAGTGGAGACATTGATTAATCAGTCTTTAAATACAGTAGGGACATGTTGTCTGTAAGTATTGACGGAATTTTTTGAGGAACGTATATGTAGCACAACGCCTCGTTTTGGCACGTGCACAAAAAAATATTTGACTGATACGTTACATGATGCCATGCCAACTCGTCAATTAGGCTGCTGCAGCAGAGGTGCAAGATGCATCTTTACCGTACGTATTATAAAGCTGTGCTGTGCACCTTCAATAAAAAAAATAGCCAGAGGAACCAACTAAAATTAAGTATGCAGATAAACAAACGATACCAATTACAGTTAAACGAACACAACAGCCATTTATAGGACTCAAATTTGAGTTTATAAATGTATGTCTCGAGTTTGCGTTCTGGAATCAAGGACGCAGACAAAGTGTACATATGTATACTGTATGTGCATGCTTCCTCATTCCGGGGCATACGCTGAGTCTCTCTTAGTTCTTAGTTCAGCTAATGTAGAGACCATGACCTCTGAATTAAAAGGGTAACGTGCAATCCCTCTACCAATGCATGAACGCATATTAAATTGTTAACGGTACAATTTCAGAAGAACATAGTTCATTTATATCAGTGCATTAATATGGGAAGGGACCAATTTTTTTTATATTAATATTTTACATTCATTACTACGACACTATATCGTATTGCCATTTTACTTTCATAATTGTTCATCTTATATATTATTGTATGTCTTTTTCAATTCCCGGGGCAAATGCATCTCAAGGATTCCATAGCTTTCCACACAATTATACATTTGTCATGCGATAGCTTTCCATTTGGACATGCATACAAAATAATCGTTCGCGGATTAAAGTCACGGTTTTAAACAATGGAAAATGTATAAAGCAAGAAAGTAGTTTTATGATCCAGTGTACAGTATCGGGTTTGTAAAAAGAAAAAAGAAATTCGTGTTTTAGAGGGGGGCGGGGCAATACCTGAGGGGCTAGCATTTAAAGGACTTTCCTGGCTGAAGGCCATATACAGAAATCTGTTTGAATCCCCCACTTAATTGTCGGGTTCAAGGGCCGCGTTAACGGTCTCCGTTCATGATCAGTCACGGAACTTTAAACAAACAACTGACTATTTAAACGGTGACATATGTCTTGTACCTCCAACGTAAACAATAACACGACCTTAATCTCGAGATGACCTAATTCTGCTATGTGGTGTAATCGTATGATTGTAAGGTAAATGTGTTATCTTTGTCTGGTGTAAGTTCAGTAGAGAACAGTCACTCTCCAGTTGCGAAAATATTTCTATTTAAATCGTCGATGGTTGTTGGTAAAGAATGCAATACCGACCTAATTACATTACATTTTCCTTCCAAAAACACCAGGAATATTTTCACAGAGAAGCGCCATTTAAATCCGGTATCGTCGATCAAATAATTAAATGTTTTTAAATGCCCCTTTGGTACCTTGCTAACACACCAGTAACAGTTGGCTCAGAAAATATACACTTAACAGGACTAGATTAACGGAAGCCTGCAACAAGTTAAACATCCTTTGGCATATATATATGTGTGTATTTGTAGCAATCCAAAATGTGTTTCTTTACTGCCGAGAACTACGTACTTAAAGAAACAAATATTCGCCAGGATTCTTTTAGTTCGAGATTGAAAAGGAATGAATAAATAGACTCAATATTGATGTATCTCGCAAAAAAATCTTGAATACAATCGGATACATGTAGCTATATACATAGAGGTTCCCCGTATCTTGTATTAATGATAACAAATTGCAACATTCGGAAATCAATGTTTTATGCATGCTACCAGCTTCCGAAAGGGAAGAAATCTCATAGAATTGTGACGCCAATTACAATACTACGCCATTTGAAGCATGACGTCACAAAGCTTGGCATACGTGACGTGCTATTTCAACCAATGAAGATACTGGCCAAACCTTCTATACAGTGTGCCACACGAGGTCTCATTTCCCCGTGACCCAGCGGCCATTGCCCATAACACGCTCACCACAGATTAGTAACATCCCCAGATACAAGATTGTTGACTCCTGCAGGGTCAGAATACTTATAAGTTCTCCAAACTTGTATATGCCACTGTTACAATGCTACATGTTTGGTTTTCTAATCAAAACGATTATTCATACTGTCTAATATGTCTTTTTCTCCTGTAAACATGTTGTTTACTACTGTTGAGTCTGACCTATACTGTTTAAATTGTGTCAACATATTAAAGTTAATTCACCTTTGGGATACATACATGTAAGCGTGTATGTAATAAATTATTCATGTTATACATATATTTCAACCACAGCATTTGCATTCCATTTGCGTCTCAGTGGCGCATCCCGACTCGGATATGTATGGTGTTACAACAAGATACAAGATACAAGAAACTTTATTTAACGTCGCATACAGGTAAACAAGGAACATTAGCTCTTGAGAGCTATTATTGCGACAAAATTTACTACGCAACCAAATCTGATTAAATTCATGGCTCCGCCTGAGATGTTCAGGCGTAGTACGAAGTTAAACGAAGCCATGTAACAGATGATTTTAATCAGATTGTACGCAACCGTGTCTATTACTACAGATGTACCTCGGTACTCCGGACAATCGTGATCCGTAAACAGTCGGATTCATGGTCCGTATACATTCAGAGACAATTGTGATACATTTAAAATCGAAGTTGAATATATATTTTACCGGATAATTCCTTATGGATGCTTTCTGTTTTGGTAAACAAAGTGTCTGGACCAAGTTCCACACCATTTTATCAAGGTTCCTCAACATTTAAAACCATGCAAATTGTATCAAAGGTGATGAGATCTGCCGGCAGCCTGTCCATAAATACAAAGTTAATGATTATTAATTCCAGTTTGGTGCTTAGCATCCTCGATATCCAGGGGTTACGCTCACTTTCGCTCTCTACACCCCTGGAATATGTCATAGCAAAAATCGAAGGGCTCAGTGTGCAACACCTTGTGGATGAGACGAGAAGACTAGTTTGGTCACCAAAAAAATCTCGCGGTCGCGTAACGGTAAAAAATGACTGGCTTTGAAGTAGGACGTCGCTCCTTTGTAATCTTCAAAGGACAAGTATCAGACTAGTGATTGGTCAGTTTTTTTACCTGACACCAAACAAATAGCTAGCAGCGTACCTTCATTTTTGTTATGTTACAAGATTGTATATTCCAGGGGTGTAGAGAGCGAAAGTGAGCGTAACCCCTGGATATCGAGGAAAGGTGCTTAGATGAAACATAATTATACAGTTTTATAGCAATCTTAGCTGTAAATATGTTGTTTAGCAGTAAGCCATCAAACTAGCTCACTGTTTTCCTTTCACAGCTTCCGTGTAAAAACGATTGATGATTCATGCGAACATACAGGTGAACACTGGGTCACTGTTCATATCTTAAAAACATAATGAATTATGTAAATAATTGCCCAGTCAGCTGGTTTCAATCGGTCTCGTTTGTCGATAACAACACATCACGTGCTAGTAACGAGGTCACTATACCTTCATGTAAACAAGACTGTCACAGCCCACGTTGAATCGCTTGTAGAGTACTTAACATGTACGTTTCACGTTGTTCTCTGCACGTAACTTTCGGTTGTTGATCCAGCTGAAAGGTTATAATTAGGTGACGCATAGATGAGTTTTTTTTATTTAACGCATAACAAAACAAGAGAGGATTTCATACTCATGCATACGTTGAAACTTAGCTGAGTAACTACAGATCGAAGAAATGGTGCACGTTTATGTACACTGTAATCGAGACTCCAAGTTGCTATGGTTGTCACAGACACCTTGTGCTCGCCATGTTTTGTATCTCTATTCCAAACAATGCTTTTGAAAGGAGCCGTCCCTGACCTAGGTTTGACTGGAAGTGTTTGACAAACTTATTTGTAAGAAGATATTGAAAACATATCATACTAAATATATTGTGTATAGTACACTTAGTATCTTCTTACAAGTTAGCGTGCCAAACACCATTTAAATCATACAATTATGACGGGAAAGTATAACAGTATACCTGGCTCTGATATCACGTTTTAAATGTCAGTTAGCCCATCATACATTGTAAAACATTAAAGAAAAAACCATTGATCTATTATCGCTTCATTTATATTTTTCCTTAAATAGAATAGCATACGATCAGAAGAGCCCAGTTGTTATTTGAATGGAGTTTTTTTAACAAGTAAACATTGATTTTTCTTATATTGATTTCTTTCACCAGATTAAGTACAAATACATAGCATATAAAAAAGTTTCGACAGAGATGTCTACCGTGTTTTCTCAGTCTTGAGGTTAAATTCATATGTATGGCCGGGGTCTTAGTCGATTCCCATATCAGACGTGATTTAAGGTTTACGATTCCAATTTTTTGTCCCCTTTTATGCATTTTTAGCTTTTATTAGTGAAGGCACACGCGTGAATGTACACATCTTATCGTTTCCACATAATGCTCTTTTTTAAACAGACAGGGTTCACCTGCCAAACGTTTGCACGCGAAATTCTCTTGGTTTGAAGACTGACCTAATATATCACTCAGACCCACGTCCATGGTCACGGAGTTCCAATGTGTTAACATCTTTAAATTGGTACTATAACTATGTGTCATGAGTTATATGAAAGTGATATTTGACTTAAAGGTTGCGAGGGTAAAGAACTAACAGATTTGTTCAATATTTGACTTTGACCGATTTGCAAGGTCAAAACACGCAACTGCTTCTGAAGAAGGAGAACGGCTGGAATTGTAACATTTGTCGTTAACTTGATTTACTAGGGTGGTGATCTATCGATTTCTTTAAATAAAAATTCTTTGATCCAAATTCAAAGTCGTGGGTAGGTGGTGTCATATAAAATATGCAAGCGACTAGTAATGACGTTTACTCTGTAGTTCGTTTGTGAAGGTAAGAAAACATATTCAAGATTGCACGGGTTAAACATTTTCATCGAGTTTTTCTGATAAACGTAACAGTAATTGACTAGTATCTTGATTGTGTGAATGAATGAAGGGCTTTCAAGCATTTAAGGCCACGGGGATACATTTTGTTATATCTTCAAATGAGGTCTTTTTGAGAATCATAGTTTGTTCAAAGTAATGACCTTGCAGACCAATATTCAGGTCACACGGGTCCAATGTGTTTAAATGATTTTTTTCTAATGAACCCCTAGGTGTTGAGAAAGGATATCAAACCTGTTGTTTGATGGGTTGAGGGGCTATCAACACTTCAACTGTATAACCTTACACACAATCAAGGTCATATGGGTCAAATATGTTGAAAAGTGTAAACACCTTCTAAAGAATGTGACACAGTCAGTGTTACGACGTTGTGTAATATATTACATATATCGGGAATAGCTCGGTGAATCCAGGATTACATAGATATGATCTTCAAGTCTCAACTGGCCATCTATGCACGTACCATTAGATTATAATCGAGTAAAAATATAACCTAGAAAGGGGATAGAGAGAGAGAGCGAGAGAGCGAGAGAGAAGAGCAAGGGACGGCTAGAGAAGAGGTTATAAAGGCTAGGGACGGCTAGAGAAGAGGCTAGAGACAGCTCGGAGACGACTGAGAGCGAGACCGAACGATAGAGACCGATCCTAATACTTGAAGTTATCAGAATACACTTCTGACCAACCATCAACCCTTGTCACTCGTGTTTTGTTACAAGAGTCACAATGACTAAAATGTCTATATTTGGTATATAGGTTACAGTTTAGATTCCAAGTTGTTCAAATAAATGAAATTATCATTTCAGATTTTATATACTGTCAACACCACTAACACATCATATGAGCGACACCGACCCCTTAGCCATAGTGTACACATAGAGAACTTGATATTGAGAGTGTGTGTCGACCTACATTTGTTTGTTAGAACTGGTCTTATTCAATCTCAGGTATTTCCACAGTGAAATTTAATATCACTTTCTGAAGAACTATATATATACATACTCATAACTCAACAACAAAACTCACAGATCACAACTATTGCTTTGTGTGTCCCGAACTTTGATATTATGTATTAGGTCATGCTGTCATGGTGATGCGAGACTAAATTGGCTGTAATTTGATAAGTACATACTTACATTAAGTGATTATAACGGGCAAACGTTTTACTCGAGTGTGTTAATTAATTATGCATATAATATGTAAGGCACATACTATACTGTTTGTCTATTTAATTGACTTAACGGTGGTACATGCACAATATTATTTTCTACATTAGTTTTCTTGAGCGCTCGACATATATTATGTCTATCACTCGACCATCGTATGACTCTGTTAGAACTTATCAGCTCCTCTTAGGTTGATGAGTCAGATAGGCTTCAGTCTATAGTATTCCTCTTACAGTTCTCATCAAATGTTGTTATTTTTCGAACAAATCCACAATAAATGATGACCACTTGTCATTTGTTCAAATTCCACCAAACCCTGTCGTCAAATTACCAATTCTATCAGATTAACCGAACCGAACGCCATACTACTGTTCTTGTCATTGCCGTTAGTTTATTATTTTGAATGTCTTTGGGTCAATTAGAAATCTGAGATGACCGCCGTGGTCTCAAGTTAGTAGAATCAATTCAAATACTTGTCAAGTTACATCCTCGATACTGCAGAGCGAATGTGAGCGTAACCCTTGGTGTATCGAGTATGGTCTAGTTAAGACTACAAAAGAAACGAGTGAGCGCTACACAGGCCCTATCGGCCTATTGTTTCATTTGATCTCGATTGTTTGTCAAATGACGACAGCAGGTTGTATTGATGTTTACAGTTGTAATTCATTACATTAACTCCAAGGCAACCTGACAATTGGCTGGTTTTTTTAGGAAGACAACATTTTGGTCATGCGATATCAGCCATGAATTATACCGCGAAATATAATATCACAAAATGTGTTCTGATTAACCAATACAATCCGATGTAACATCACAAATGATTAGAATTCGCGGATTATTACGGTAATTTTCAAATCAACGAACCTGTCCGGATTGACAAATATCCGCTATATCACACATGGATCATGTTCTGAACATCAGTTGCCTGTTCTCACAAGAGTAAACAACTTTTTGTCATTCACAAAACCGGAGAACACACGAATAAAGATAATGTGATCGGTAAGTAGAGGAGTATGTTACCAAGGGCGACGACGAAATGGTCAATGTCTAACCTTGAAACTCGACCCTAATGTGTTGCCATTCGGGTCACAGCGCGGTCACTGTTTACATCGTATACCGTCAATAATGTGTTAGTACGTCGTCAAAGTCAAGTCAAAGTCAAAAGTTTTATTTAGAGTCGGTACATGGTATAACAATACAACATTAGCTCTAAGGAGCTATTAAAA
>JAUMHH010027503.1:0-10462 GCA_032359455.1 Chlamys rubida
TGAAATTATCCATCTGCGTGACTAGTTCAAACTTTGAAAATATATATCTAACTGCCTAGATCAATCTTTGAAAATATCCATCAGACTGCCTAGATCAATCTTTGAAAATATCCATCTGACTAGTTCAAACTTTGAAAATATATCTAACTGCCTAGATCAACCTTTGAAAATATCCATCCGAAGGCCTAGATCTAACTTCGAAAATATCCATCTGACTAGTTCAAACGTTGAAAGTATATATCTAACTGCATAGATCCAACTTTGAAAATATCCATCTGACTGCCTAGATCAAACTTTGAAAATGTCCATCTGACTAGTTTAAACTTTGAAAATATATATCTAACTGCCTAGATCCAACTTTGAAAATATCCATCTGACTGCCTAGATCAATCTTTGAAAATATCCTTCTGACTAGTTCAAACTTGAAAGTATATATATAACTGCATAGATCCAACTTTGAAAATATCCATCTGACTGCCTAGATTAAACTTTGAAAATGTCAATCTGACTGCCTAGATCTAACTTCGAAAATATCCATCTTACTAGTTCAGACTTTGAAAATATCCAGCTGAAGGCCTATATTTAACCATCCGATTTAAATATTGTCTTATTGTCTTAATCAAACTGCTTTGAGACGCACCCCGTTGTCTGACTAGACTTAACTGTAGATGCAGGAATCATTTGTCACTGTTTAAATCGAACTGTCGGGATACAGGAGACATTCCTCAATTTCTACATCGGACCGTTTGGTTGTAGTTGGTACGTTTCGCATTCTAGATATTAAATTCTTTGGTTGGTTTGTTGGTTGGTTGGTTGTACAGGATTTAACATCCTACAGCTAAGGTCATTTAAGGACGTGTCGTTTGGGTCTATCTTTACATAATGATGTAAGAGGCACTGATCAAACCGTATCGATATTGAAGGCACTTCTGTCTATATTAAACCGTACGAGTGTCGACCCGATAGATCGGTTGGATATAGGAGGTACTTTTCAATGTCTGGATCAAATTGTATGAATATTTGATGAACTTTTGGCTGTCTAGATCAAACCGTATAAGAAGTACTTCTCGTACTCAAGATTGAATCATACGGACACGGGAGGCATTTCTCAACATCGAAATTAAACCGTTTGGATTAATGAGACATTTAGCTTAAACTTTGTTTTATTCACATAACATGTGTAATACATAATACAAACATGATTGAACATAAATGAATGGGAGACAGAAACAAGTGTTAGTACACTTACTTTTATCTTATAAATTTGTTACCTTTCATCGTAACCAACATTAACAACTATAACTTACGGATAGTGAATAGGGATAATTTACAGGGGAAGTTAGAAGAGATTTGGGGAAATGCAGTATAAAATACGTGTAGTACAAAATATAGCATATTAAACAATTCGGTACATTGTGGTCAAGACAAATCCTTATCGTTAGTACACTTAAAGATTTAACGTTGATTTACAGACCATTTTAAGAAAAGTATATATATGTATATAAGCAGAGACGTATTGTACGTCTCTGATTTAAGTAAGATCGTACATATGAAATATACTCAATGATAATCATGTGGATGAAAGGAGACATTTTTCACTATATAGGAGGCAGGTCTCCTCAAGATCAATCCTTGTTAGTGAATAAGAAATTCCACTACTCGTTCACGTGATGTGTCTATGCTAAGCAAATGGGTCACCTCATTGCCAAAATCTATGATTTTGACAACTAACATTGATTGTTAGTGATCTTTACAGTAGTACCCTACCAGCCTCCCCAGTTTTTTAGATCTTAAATGTCGTTTAGTTTGCTATTCAGGTAATGTTCTAAGGATTTGTCATGCTGAACAATAATTAAAAACTGTCCAAGTGTTAGATTTCGGAAACTACCATGATTAAAGTCACGAAGTCGAGGCCGTTAGACGGGGAATATCTTAAATGATGCGAGTGCACAGTAGAAATATTTTTACTAATTGACTTAAAAGTTCAAACTATCAGCGGTGATGTTAGTATGACGCATTAAAAATGTCTCAGATTATGGGCAAATATGCAGATGCATGTTATCAAATGACCATATCTAACTCTAATGAACGTACCACTGTAAGGCAAATAGACGCTAATGGAAGCTACCCAGATATATTTACTTTGCAGATACGCAGATACATGTATGTTATTATTAAATGACCTTTTACTAATCTAGGACTTCTTTATAATATAATTTTTGCTGCTGGCATTGCAGTGAACTATTGATACTTGTCAATATCACGCGTAACAGATACAAGTTAAATGTGCAACGTTGCTTAACTATTGAGTGAGCCCCAGGGTAGTACCTCATTTTTAATATTCCTCTCATCTTCCGTGAATGTGACACTATATTCTCTCCGAGAAGTCTCGTCCTGAGACATGGGCTATTTAATCCCATGGGTCCTTTTTGAGTACCAATGCACCTTCCCTACTCACCGGGAACTGGCCTTACATTGTAAAAGTTTGTTTGTTTATTGCTTAACGGCCCAGCAACAATAGAGTCATCTAGGGCCAAGTCACATTGTAAAAGGTACCACATGATCCCACCGCTGCCACCAAATGTAATGTAAGAGCGGACAGCTATCAATTGCTAGTAAAACTTCCTTACTAATAGGGCAGTATTTCCCTTCATATTCATTGGCTACTTCAGGTGTGTTATACTTTTAGCTGTGTACTTTAACGTGAAAACAAGACCAAAATCTCGATACAGACGACAAAAACAAAAACAACACTAAAGAGACATCAACATCAGGAAATAATCTAAAGAACTTCAATACCGCGAGGAAGAAAAGCAATGTACCATGTCAGTTAGTTTACACCATTATTTTACTAGTCCATACAGATAGAGTTTAAATAATCTCATATTTGTGTCCGATTTTAGACATGAACAATACTTTGAATATCACTTGTCGATGTCCTATTATATTATCTTTGGAACATTTGCAATGGTGAAAGCTATAGACTAAGCACACGTGGTTTTTGTTTCTTCAAAACACTCACACCACTATTGAAATATAACTGTTATTTATCAAGAAACCAGGAATATCCTCTATAATATGTCGTGTCATTACTCCATACCATTGACGGAGTTGATGTTTGTGAGAATACAATCAATCTGAATCACAGAAACTGCTTAAAACAATGACACATTTAAGGTGTTTAGAGATTGATTTTTACTCATGTTTGTCGAACCAGGGGAACGTTTTGTTTATCTCAATAATTAACTACATATGAACGTCAATTACATATTTACTATTTCTTCAAAGGTAAGCTACTGGTAACTGGTGAACTAGCGGGGACAGTGTCAGTTATGAAAAGATGACATAACTTGAAGGCCAAGTGTAATATGTGAGATGTCAAGTTGCAGACGATGATTATATTAGGTATGACCCAGTCTTGGTCCTTATAATTCAACCTAAACAGATGCTTGGCAAAAAAGATATTTTAAACAGTTTCTATATCAAAAATGCATATTGAAATGTGTAAAAGGTAGTTCCGGGTTACAGAATTATTATAGGGAACAGCTAGAGCTATTCTAAACTGAAATAGCTTTTACATGATAAAGAAAATGGTTTTATATAAAACAAATAATAACAACAGCAAAAACAAATACAAAAAGGAAAGGAAGTCAAAACAAGTATATGAAATAGTTTCAAAATGTAATAAAATGAACTATCTTTGTTACTAATAAGAACACGGTGCAGTTCGTGGTTTTCTGCCAAAACAATGGTCAAAGATTTATTTTGGTCCTGACCACTTCTTATTTAATCTAAAACAGATACTTAGCAAAAGCAGATATTTCAAAAGTCTTTTTGAAGCAACTCGCACATTAAAACGAGATATAAGTTTAAAAGGTATTTCAAGGTAAAAGAAAAAAATACCATTGGAATAGTCAACAGAAATACCGTTTACATTTTTACTTCGGGCCAAGTGAGCTTATGCCGTATTGCGGCGTCCGTCCGTCAACTTTTTCTTTTGAACGACTTCTGAAGAACTAGATGACCCAGGGTCACGATATTTGACCAGTAGGTAGATGGGATGGAGTGCTATACAGTTTCCTAATTATAATTACCTTAACCTGCTTTCAAGGTCACAGGGGTCAAATATAATAAAACATTCAAACAATATTTACAGGACCATAAGGACTAGAGTCATGATTCTTGGATATCTTATGGAGATCAGCTGTGTGAATCTTTTCCTTAATTACAGTAATGAGGTCAAAGGTCAATTTAAGTGCTAGTCGGGTCAAAGGTCAACATAGGTTAAAAGTTTAAACAATCTTCTTCTCAAGTTCCATAAGGCCCAGTGTCATGATATTTGGCCGATAGGTACCTGGGATGGAGTACTATAACGTTTCCTGATTAAAATGACTTTGATCTACTTTCAAGGTCACATGGGTAACAAATATGTTAAAAACTTCAAACAATAATATCTTAAGAACTATTTGGTCTAGAGTCATGATACTTGGGTATGTTATGAAGACCAGCTGTGTGAATCATTTTCTATACCGGAGTCGTCAAAGGTCAACGTGGGTTAAACGTTTTAAAATAAAAAAATAAAATTTCAAACAATAATATCTTAAGAACCGTTTAAAAGATGTTACACTGTCTTGTATGCTTGTTACCAAATTTGGTCTGAAGTTACCTTTATGACAGTTTCATGTAACAAAAGAAAAAGGTGAGCGATACAGGCCCTCTGGGCCTCTTGTTTGAAATGTCAACGATAAAAAATAATGAAAGATATCACTGATATTAAACAAATCTTTCATTTAAGATGTTTTAATGTTTTTCCCTTGATATTAAACAGAGAATATGTTATATTAAAATATCAAAAGCCATGTCAAATCCAATCTAATCTATTATTTGTATTCCACTTCACTCTTAACAGACTCAAAGCTCACAGACGATGCAATATGCCATATGCTGTGCTTCCCCTGGATATCAGAGACTGATACCTTCGAAAATAATTACAAATAAGTCTATCTTTTATTTTCAAGTTACCAGATTCTTCAATTTTCGAAATAAGGGCCCTCAATTTCCGGGTGAGTGTTTTCGGGTCTAATTTACTTGACATAGAAGCCTCTACCATGTTTTAAACACGACACTGTTTTGACTGGACTTGATAACTTTATATTGAGATTGTTTTGTCTTGCTTTTTGCTCCAACAGACTGAAAACCTTTACTTAAAATCGTTACAACCCGATCTTCTGGCGTTATTATCGATTTTGTTGTTACACTGAGGAGAAATTGCGGGGTAAACCATATCATCCCATACAGAGCTGATAGTTCGTCAATATGTCCATAACATTGCATTGTTAGCGCAGACAATATTATACCTTCCAGTCCTTCAATATTATTAATTGTAAGAAACTCTTCGAAAGTCATGTTAACTTGTGACAGTACGTTTTCACACGGTCGAGGCATCAGCTCCCCTTCGTACGTCCCAAACAATGTGTTGTGCAGTCCTGCATATTTAATGATGGATTGCTGGATGATTCCTGCTGCCTCTGTGGGTGTGGTTATATTTGGACGATTTTTCATTATTATCCGGATACTGTTTTCTAGAGCCGTCGTGTATACTGTAAAACAATCATACAGTTTTGACTGTATTCACTGATATATTTTGTTTTGTTTTACAAATCGGACACTTTTACTGGGAGTTCTAATAAATGGTCTATGTTTTACCTGTTATAGAATTTATTAATGTAGCATTAACCACAACTGAGAAAAGTCATTATGATAAGGATGAAAACTGCAAGCTTTGATCAAAATGTGGATTTTTCGACCATGTATTCGACCAATATCCGCTGGATTATAACCCCAGACGTCGGGCTACAGGGAGTTTTGTCGCATTTGGCATAATAGTCCCTTCCTTATGTTTATTTTTGAGAAATTCACTTTATCGACGCTTATTTTTCGGTTTTGTTGTTACACTGAGGAGAAATTATTTAATCTAATTGGTTGGAAATCATGTCATAATGACAGTAACATTTCTTCATTGTAGATCGATACCTCTCTGGTTGTAAACCATGGCTTAGCATTATATTGGTCACCATAACTTATGTTTGTAATTATTTAGAAATGCCTGATGCGTTTATCCACAACTCGCATAGCATATGGAAATTTAATGTGTGATAAATTAGGTGTTAACACAAAGACAATTTTTATAATTCAAATGTAATGCAAAGGGACAACAAGAAGAACTGGAAAGACACCAGCACAAGGAATTAATAAACAACACAAATATAAACAAGTCTGTTAGTTCACAATATCATTTTATAATGTAGTTGTCAACAGTTTCTCTTCTGAGCACATACTGTTACAAATAATTCACCAATTCAGAAGTTGTATTTCGCCCACGATCCTCGTCATAGACGTAACAAGTCACGTGAGCGTTTGTATAAGAGAAAGACAATCGCGTTCGACTGGAACGGACCATCATGACGACAGCACGGACAGAAGTGATATTGATCATAGCAGTGTTCTGTATACATGTAAGTATGTTATCAACAAAACACATTTACAATAATGGGGTATTTTATTGGAGAACGAATTTGTTATTGTTATTCATATTGTTTTAAGCAAGCTTCAATACCTCTATTTTATGCCCTCTTGAAATACAAATATTTAATACATTTTACCACAGGTTGTTTGTACGGGTATCAAACAAATCAACAATATATCCATCCTTACATGGACATTTATTTATCTCAGTACTGTACTTTAAAGGTATTTTAAAAAAAAAATATTGCTGATAAACTTCCAAACGGTATGGATCAATACGTTACCTTTATGTAATCCATTGAATTGCACGCGGTGGAATTTCTTCTGCCAATTCGGAACGAATTTTATACTAGGAAATTGATCATGTCATTTACTGAGTTCATTATCTTCAATATTCCACATAGATATATTGCTTCTTTTCGTTTACCATCAATTAAATCGTGTCCAGAAAGATATATTCTTACTCGTGTAATAAACGATTATTAAGCATCCATTAAGCATTGTCTTTTTAAGCATCGGTGATACTTTTTTGTTAATAAAATATGCATTTCTCATTTATATTTTTGTGACTAGTTCCTAAAACGAATGTTAGCGAGGATAATTGTTTTTGAATACCGTATAACTGTAAGCAACGTCGGTACGTTTATGTGCATATACTACCGTATATTCACTACCGTACTATTGTAAGTGACGTCGGTATGTGTATGTACATGTACTACCGTATTACTGTAAGTAATAATAATATGTCTATTTACTACCGTACTATTGTAAGTGACGTCGGAATGTTTATGTACATGTACTACCGTATTACTGTAAGTAATATTACTATGTCTATTTACTACCGTACTATTGTAAGTAATGCCAGTATGATCAAGACAGTAATGTGTTTAGTTTATCTGATGTTTTACTTTCCAGAGTGTTGTTTTTGCTGGATTAACGTCTATTGATGAGACAACTCTGTCATTAGGTAAGCATAGTGAAACAAATGTTGTTAATGGTGAGACGAACAGCTGTTGCTGGAAACGTATGGTAAAAAACACCTGTTGTTAGGTAAGTATGGTGAAAATAGTTGTTGTTAATTAAGTATGGTAAGAAAACAGTTTTAGTGAAGTAAGTATGGTGAAAATAGTTGTTGATAGTTAAGTATGGTAAGAAAACAGTTTTAGTTAGGTTAGTATGGTGCAAATAGTTGTTTATAGTAAAGTATGGTAAGAAAACAGTTTTAGTTAGGTTAGTATGGTAAAAATAGTTGTTGTTAGTTAAGTATGGTAAAAATAGTTGTTGTTAGTTAAGTATGGTAAAAATAGTTGTTGTTAGTTAAGTATGATAAGAAAACAGTTTTAGTTAAGTAAGTATGGTAAAAATAGTTGTTTATAGTAAAGTATGGTAAGAAAACAGTTTTAATTAGGTTAGTATGGTGAAAATAGTTGTTGTTAGTTAAGTATGATAAGAAAACAGTTTTAGTTAGGTCAGTATGGTGCAAATATTTGTTGTTAGTTAAGTATGGTAAGAAAACAGCTGTAGTTAGGTCAGTATGGTACAAATAGTTGTTGTTAGTTAAGTATGGTAAGAAAACAGCTGTCATTAGGTCAGTATGGTAAAAGAACACTCTCATCAGGTAAGTACGAGTGAGAACTTTCTGAAACTGAGTGCGACCTGTCGGTTACTAAGTATGACAAAACAGCATAGTTTGGTTGTTTAGTACCACTAAACAATACCTGTCGGTTGGTAAATATGACGAAACAACAGATGTTGTTAGGCAAGTTTCGCGGATGTTGTGTTCAGTAACGTGAAAAGCCATTCATATATATATATTTATAATTTCGCCTCCAACAGATTTGTGTGATTCATACCGTAATTCCCGTCTGTTTTGATGTATCGGTTTGTCTTTTAGTATAGGGTTATACTTTTGTATACAATTATGTGTAAAGAAATTTTGTCTGTATGAGCTTTTTACAAAATGAACTTTTGCAAACAATAAAATTCTATAACAGCGTTTTATGTTTATATTATGCTATTAATCTCCTAAGTAAGCTCCTTATTTGCATATAACACATACATGCTATGTTTTTATTATATGGTATTTGGGTTTTGTATATATTCATATACCACATGGTTTGTAAACAGTTTTACTAATTCCTACTTTCCTTATTGACGATATTTGCAACCATTCAAGCAAGTTTATTAAATCTGAAAATTGATCCTCTTAGCACAGACATAACTGAGAGTAGGAGACCCCCCGTTCCATTACCGTTCCTTAACTAAAGGAAATTCCTGAAGTTTTTAAATAGGAAGGCGTTAGAGGAGTTGAGTTATTCTTTGATTTTCATTTATATTTATCTATTTATTTATTATATATATATTCACTTCAATCATATTTTCCTATTGAATTTGGTAGTTAAGGTATAGTTTTCATTTTGTTGGGGAGCATTCATGAATTGATGCCGAATATGCATCGGCGACAACATATGCACTTTCTAATTCGATTTTCTTTAAGTTGTAATTTTGCCCAAGGTGTATTAGTTGAAGATAAAATCAAAGACATCAAATGTATTGAGGAACCAATTAACTGGCGTGAGTGTTAATGTAAGAGAATTTACCCCGAGGGTAATAATACGTTGAATAAGATCATAGTCGAGTTCATTGACCTTGTCATACTCATTTCGTATAACAGAAATAACAGTCTGTTTTGGATGTCTAATCGTACATATTTCCCCCATATATTTAGATGTCTTGCGAAACACGAGAAGTTCGGAAAAATGGAATTCATCTTAAATTTTGGCTAAATTGCAGCATAAGTACATTCTGTCTCGAAATATTATCATGGCTACCTTTCTCTATGTTAAGATTATGCGAAGATAGTCTAATATTTGTAAACATTTTTGTTCACTGAATCTTTAGCTTTACATTAATAATACTGTAAACATAAATATATCACCTAAATGTTGATATAAATAACCACGTGCTACTTGACTAATTCTAATTAACAATTATTGCTTGTTTACATTATTAAATATGTTTTCTATTATTTTAAATGTACAGTTTTAAATTTTTTTTTGATATTAATTATCCATCCATCAAATCGACTGAATTCTTTGTTCTTAGCAGGCTTTTTAGACATAATTTTGTGTACTTTTCAATTTCGACCAAAACTTCAAAACTTTTATTTTCTTGCAATATACAAAGGAAACCCACCTAATTCAAAATATTTTTGCCATGCCTGGAACTTGATGAAGGCCCCATATTTCACTTGAATATGCCAAAACACTGTTTATATATGTATCAAATACAAAGCATTGTGTCTTAATATTAAAAAAATACTATTTAACTTGCGATTCTTTTGCAAAACACGCTTTTCTACCTTGGTTAGCAACATGCGGTTGTGTTTTATTAATTTTTCCGTTTTAAGTGAATAACATTCCAAAGTAGTTAAATTTATAAACCACTCGTACATATCTGTATATCTACATTGCTATATAGCCACTTCAGATAGCTGTCTACCACTATTCCGAAAAATCATTATTTTTGTTTTATCCATATTTAGTTTTAACTTCCAATCCTTATTGTATAACAACAGGGCATCAAACATACTTTGAAGATATTGCGATGACTCTGCAATTAAAACTGTAGCATCTGCAAAAATGTTTATTAAACAAATTTTTCTACTGGTAAACAGTCGGTGTTTTGATCGTGCTCGCAAGGGTGCCTTGTGAGATTGTTGTCAGTACTGCAGTGCTGTGTACGAGGACTTAACCTTGCTAGCATTGGACCGGGTGTCGGCGATGAAGGACTCACACAACTAAATCATTTACTATATGTTATTACCAAACATTTTAGCTAATAACTCTAATATTTGAAGCTCAAAACTAGTGACAACTGTCTAGATTCATAAATACATACCTTGCAAAGGCTACAAAATGACTTTTTTGGTAGGTTT
>JAUMHH010027514.1:0-10462 GCA_032359455.1 Chlamys rubida
TGGGCATGCTCAAAGTGCGCGCCGTCGCTCGGCGTTCTATGCGATCCCACCGCGTTCACTGGCGATGCCACTGCGTTTCCGCGGCGATGCTTGCGATTCCACTGCGCGCAGATCGGCGTTCTGGATTTTTCTTGGACGCCGCTCTAGTGTGACAGGGATTTAAACGTCAATACCTATTGTAGCCTAGCTGGGTAATTCACCAGAGGGTCATTATGGTCAATTCACCACAAGGTCATAGCAGGCAATCGACAGAGGGTCATTCTGGTCAATTCACCACAGGGTCATTACAGTCAATTCACCTCAGTACAGACAATTCATTGATACTTTTGGAATGACAGGTGCCCGGTATCCGCACGTCATATGGGTTTCGTTGTTGTGTTTTACTTAAGCCTACTACATTTTGATTTTATGAAAATACTACATCATGTTAAACTTGTCAGTCAAAAATGTTCGTACCCAACTCCGGGTGGAGCCATTGGTGGTAAGCCACCAATCTTGGACTTCAAAGCTTGCCTCTCGAGAGCAGACATCTTTCTTGAAATTGAGCCAAAACGGATACGGCTTGAATTCATGGTACGGATTCTCTGTACCCTTTTATAGTGAATCACCAGATCACTTAATGTAATCATGTTTCATTTTTGGCACTCTTTTTCAATAACATATAGTTTAGTGTGTAGTAAAACACATACTGAAATTACTTCATTGGTGCAAAGAATGATTATTAAAATCCGTTAGAAGTAATAACCCATAATCTGCGATCCGCAAAAACTACTTCATAATCTCTAAACAACAACGAGAATAAATAATTTTGAAAATTGTAGGGTTAATTCGTTACTAAATTCGTATTTGACTAAAAGAAAATATACATCATTCAAAAATAGTATGTCGCTTGCTTTAGAATTATTCAATTTTAAATTGTATTTTTAATCTCGTGTTGCGAGACTCTTGCCGATAAGAGAGTTATGGCGGACAAGTTTGGACGTAATGTTTTGGATGGTAACAGATCCAAGATGTGAATTCGGATTGACAAGAGATGTTTAAAATGCTGTCGATACCCTGGCAATGCTTTAAAATACACAAGCAATGGTAAAAAAGAAGGCAAAATCTTCGAAGTCAGCCAAAAGACGGGGTAAGCGTACTTGTAAACAAACAGTTGGGATTTGACCATGTTTGTACATGCTGACATGTTTGACATTTGGTGGTGGCGCCAATATAAAAATATGTTATGCATGTTGACGATACCAAATGTATTGCTTCTACTGAATTTGATATTGAAAATAAAATATTTTCTATTTTGCAAGTACCTGTCAATGCCTGTTTGTGCCAAGGAGAAATAAAACTCTTAAACATAGAAAAAAAACAGACCCCCCCCCCCGGGAAAACTCGTAATGAAATAAAAACTCCAGCTTTAATTTATATTTCAGAAATGTATAAAGGCACTTGAATAAGAAACACTGTTAATGCTGTCATATGATTAGACGAAAGCTGTTGGTGCAACAGGAGAAATTATGCATAAATAATTCAGATGAAATATTTGTATGTAGGATCATGGCAGATGGAAGATGTTCAAGTGCACACAGGCCTGCCCCCTCAAGTGGACGGTCAGTTGCGTTGTTTCTGTCGACTGACCATCGATCAAATCCATTGGCATTCCCCTAACCCGCCTGATGTGGCACATGTCAGGGTGAAGTGGTGGGGTGATGACGGTGAAGGAGCTTTGTTCAGGTAATAAACGGTTTAATAATAGTGTAGTAGTATGAATTTCTGTTTGATTAAAAAACATAAAACATGAAAAATATATAATCTATAGAACACAGGTTGGAATGCAAGGGTCTGTTCAAATGCAATCTCACATTCACATATGCATTAATTTTCAATTTGTTACATAAAATTGCAAAGAAATAACTATATTTTGCTTTCAGCCAATAATTTTTTATGATCAGCATTTAAAAATTGTTACATGCAGGAGAAAAAAATTGCAACACTTTATCAATCTATTACTGTAATTGACCGAAAATAAACTATAATTAATTGTGGTCAAATACGGTAATATATAATAAAGAGTTGTAAATAATCTGTTTTAAAATGTTTCTTGCAAAGTCCAATGAAACATATCTTGTATCTCAAAGAAATGCAAATAAGTCTTTAACAGAAGATTCCAAGCTATGTTGGAATAAAAGGTAATGTAAATACTGACAGAGCAGTTAAAAAATGCAGCAAACTAATATCAAACTGCCACATACAGATTTTAAACTTATCATACCAGCTATTTATATATATATTCTTGTAATATACATTATAACGGACAAAATAAGACATACAAAACACTTTAATTATTAGGTCTATTTACTGGTTCTGTTACAAATCTATCAAGAAAGTGAAATACAAATTTTCTAAAATACTTAACATGCACATAACATACCAGCTATTTATATATATGAATCCTGAAATATACATTATAACCGACAAAATAAGACATATATAGAAGTTTTAGATTGATTAATACATAATAATTGTCCGATTGTCTTTTCACTGTATAAGCTTGAGACTAGGGTTAATTAATCCTGAAATAGGATATCACCTTAGATCTTAATAATTACACTTACGTATTTGCTGGGAGAATGCCACGAAAGCGCACGGCCTTTACAAGGCGTAAGAGACAAAATGCTAAAAAGCAGAAAATGATGGTTGATGAGGCAGAGGACGATATTGTAACGGAATGTAACCCTGATACCGAAGAGGACGAACATGAGCAGGCAACATTGGGTGAGAAAGAGGGTGAGCCTGAGGTGTATTTAGCACAATGTGCTCCTCTCAAACCTAAAACGCCAAGTGTTTCTTCAAATGAAGAGGTTGCCACCACGTCCGGACTGTTTGACCTTCAAACACTAAATGAAAGTTGCCGGGTAAAAGCTACCTATATAAAAAAAAACATGATGGAAGCAATAAGGGCCCACTCGGAAAGGAGGAAAAGCCAGTGCCAAGATGGCGACGAGCAGTCCGACAACGAATATTTTGACGACGACAAGGACGTGGACTACGTTCCAACAGAACAAAGCCCCGAGCAGAGCAGCAGTGAGGAGGACGGAATCGACATGATCCCACCTTCGCCGCCTCCAGCGACACAACCAAAAGCAGCAAAACTTAAAAAGAATCGTCAAGATCAGACTTGTCTCGGAGGGCAATCCGAAACCAACACCAGAGGGAGAAAAGTCTCCAAACAAATTAGGACAGCGCAAGTTACACACTACCCCAGGACAAAAAGCAAGAGACAGTGGTCCGCGAATCCTCGTCCCCGCAAACTCTGCAACCTCTGTGGAATTGAAGTCCTTGACATGTCGAGGCACATGCGCCAGCCACGCGAACGACAATTCTCCTTTACAGGCAAGGATCTCCTCAGCGTTGAATAGGACCACAATGTCATCGCACTCAGAGGGCGAAAAACCCTCGCGCATGTACAAGAATTGTTCAATGCCAAACTGCTCCGCAATGGTCCAGAGGCTGGACAAACATTTACAGATCACCCATCATCTGACGACGGAGGAGGCTTCGGAGAAGGCAAAAAGCGTCACCTTCTCCAATCAACCTCGTGAAAGTCAGCAGGTCCTCAAGACAGACGAGAAAAAAGAAACAACACATTAATGGACCTTTTTGAAAAATGGATAACAACATAAACACCAGGTGACAGTTATTTGGAAGTCAGTCGATCCGGATATGAAACTGGCTTCGTTACTCAAGCCAAAAGATATCTTAAATCTCTGGGTCGATCCCAACAAGGAGAAACTCCAACCAGGAACCATTAGGAGCTACCTGGGATCCCTGAAGGAGTTTTGTGGATTTTTGGAGTGCGAAGACCTTGCTGGGATAGAAAAAATTAACCAGCTTCGGAATGCCGTACAGCGATGGACAGGGGCAATGTCAAAGTTGTCGAAAGAAAGGGCCGTGGCACGGCAGGTAATAGATGTTGAGGAAAGGATGGAACCGGACAACATGCAAGTATTCGTGAGTTCTTCTATCGCAAACCTTGCAAAGGGTTACCTTCAAAGGGCCACCGAAGGAGACATCATCAAGTTTGACCAGCAATTGGTCAGAAATTGCATCATTTTGACTGTGTTGGCCTCCAATGCCCAAAGAGCAGGCGCCATATCAAATTTGAATAAGAGATCTTTTACTTTTGCACAGGAACATCAGGGCATTCACACGTTGACGGTGTCAAACCACAAGACTGGATACAGAACACTGGTAGTGCTGGCACTTTCAGGAGAACTCCACCGACAAGGTTTCGAAATCAATTACCTGAGTACCATTCGGTTCTCGATAGTGAGGATGCGCCCCTTTTCCTGACATGGCCACAGACTGGTTCTCGTCCGGTCAAACTAGTTGCGTCTAGTGTCAACGCTGCCATTACTAAAATATGGAGTTCCCCGTTCCGGATTTGGCCACCGCCGTTTCAATATCGGCAACTAAAATTAGAAAAATGACGGTAACGTCAGTAATGGAATCACACCCGGATGCCCGAGAGGCTTTGGCATCACACATGACTCACCGCTCAACGACGGCTGACGTATACTACCACCTACATCAGCGGCAAAAAGAGGCATCTTCAGTTAGGGTTAGGGTTGCAAAGATTGCAAATATTTACTTTTGACAGTGTAGTGTTTTATATCAATATGAAAGCAGGCAAAAAACAAAATCAAGATACAGTTTTGAAGGATTTATTAAAGTAATGAAAAAAGTGACATTTCATTTTGTAAAATATTACCCTACTGTAACTACCTATATTTAAAGCTACCAGTACCTACTATAGCTTCAAATTCTGGATCCGTTTTATCACACATATTTTATAACTACATATACCAGCCTCAACCTGTCCAGATTCTTTAGTTCAAACACTGGTTAAACAACATGTATTACATGTTACACTGGGATCAATCTAGACTTGATTCACTACCGTTTATGGGTAGTTTCAATTCCCCTACAGAAGAAAATTCCCTTGTTCTTTAAATTCCCCCCTGTACATGTGTGCTTCACAATTCCCCTATTCCAACCAGAAAATATCCGTTTTTCTTCCAAAATATTTCCCCTATATATGTTTTCTTTACAGTTCAACAGTTAAAATGCATAATACTGCATATATATACATTTTCTCCATTTAATTTTAACAAAAATTCTACAATTTTAAGCTTAACATACTGCACACATGTATGTCGGACAAAACATTTATCTTTTACCTTCACGACGCTAGAGTCTTAATTTCCCCAAAATCTGAAAAAGGGTACTTTCCCCCAAAACCTAGATTGATCCCTGAAGTATTACCATCTTTTTTTTTCACAGACCACTGAATGTGAAGAAAGGGGATAAGGGTCCAGCGAAGGTAACAGCTAGGTACCCAGTGAGGTCTGGTCCACGACAGTTTGCATCTTACCTGGTTGACATGGGTAGTCTGGTGGTGGAGATTCTTAGTGGACCAATGATGACCCCTGTGGGACAGGCTGAAATCACACAGATAGGACTTCTGTCTAACGTCAGACCTATTGATGGGTGCGTATATATTGTTTCTGGATACAGATTACTGAGTTATAGCTAGACATATATGTCTATGAGTTATAGACATATATCTAAACATGTATTTGCTGTATGTTGACATTAGGTGTATTTCTCTAAAAATTAAATCTTTCTGGACATTATAAAAGGTAAGTATTTTTTTTGCAAATAAAATAATAATTCTAACTATTTTATTTACATGTACATTTTTGTGCACTTTATTTCATTGTTTAACAAAAAAGTAACATGAAAATTATTTCCCTTCTAGATTGTACCCAGTATTATCTCCTAGAGAAGAAAAGCTGGCTGAAATCCATGCGTCTTTGATTTTGGAATCTTTAATGGGTAATTATGATTGCATGCTTATTTTTAAACAGGCATATTTGTTGACAAATTATGCAATAACTTGTTTTATAAAAAAAAAAATGGATTATTATTTGACTAAGAAATTTTGTGTATTACCTAAGTCATAATCATTTTACATTTAATATTTCATTTATTAAGAAGTATAATAATGAATTTTACTTTTTTATTATCCAATCACCATATAGGAGTCCTTTAAAAGAAAAAAGATGGATTTTTTCTATTGAATTTCTTGTATTATGTTTTTATAAGCCTCGTACGACAGCACTGGGTCCATTCCAACCACAGACATCAGTATGGAAACCCATGCAACACAAGAGTCCATGTACCCACAAAGAGTTCAGCCTATCCCTCACTCCCAGGCTCCTCAGAAGCCTGTGGATGATCCGTTCGTCTCCCCTGCATCTCATCAAGTAAGTCAAAGGATTTGTAAATTGTGAGTAC
This sequence comes from Chlamys rubida, assembly GCA_032359455.1. Taxonomy (NCBI): domain Eukaryota; kingdom Metazoa; phylum Mollusca; class Bivalvia; order Pectinida; family Pectinidae; genus Chlamys; species Chlamys rubida. Next base: position 6,352 of record JAUMHH010027514.1, read on the forward strand.
CAAAACATCTAGCCAATTGCCCACGCCCCTTAGATCTAGTGGGTGAACCTTTCTTCTCCACAAGTAAGAGAATTGTGAATATACAAAATATAACCATGCCTTATTCCCAATCGTGTGAAACCTGTGGATATCAAAGAAACTGTTAGAAGAACCTTTTATCTCCTTGTCATCTTAATTATAAGCTTCTATAGTGTAAATATGTATGATGTCAGAGATGAAAGTTTTTCAGATTTTCAGGATTATTTTAGCCTTTTTGCCCATAAGCCCATTTCACTTATGATTGTTCAGCCTACCCTCACTTCCAGCACCAGTCATACTTAATTTAAAAACAAACAAAAAAGAGCTAGGACTCAATTCTTAGTGTACAATACTAGATTTGCCCCATGCACAAATAGAAATAGTATATATCGTCTGAATAGATTTCAATTGCTTAATCAATTGCACTTTACTTCAAGAATGGCCTACAGAATGGTTATGCTGACCGGGCGGAGGACCTGCGTAAACAGTTAAACTACAGCCTACAGGAAACAGAAGAGAGACAGCTGTCGGGCATACAGTCCGGAAGTACCGTGGCCATAACTACCAATGGAGATGTGGTCACTACCAACCTCGGTCAGGACTTACAGTCGTCACCACAGAGTAAGTAGGTCACTCCAACTAGGTCCCTCGGACTATCACTACACGGAAATATAAATAGGTCCATCTGACCAACACTACAGGGTATAGGTCAAACTGACCCAAACTATGTGGTAATATAGGTTGGTTACTCTAATCAAACTACATGGTAAATATAGGTCACTGTGACTCACACTACAAGAGTAAGTAGGTCACTGTGACTATCACTACACAGAAATATAAATAGGTCACTGTGACTATCACTACACAGTTATATAAATAGGTCACTGTGACTATCACTACACAGTAATATAAATAGGTCACTGACTATCACTACACAGTTATATAAATAGGTCACTGTGACTATCACTACACAGTAATATAAATAGGTCACTGTGACTATCACTACACAGAAATATAAATAGGTCACTGTGACTATCACTACACAGAAATATAAATAGGTCACTGTGACTATCACTACACAGTAATATAAATAGGTCACTGTGACTATCACTACACAGTTATATAAATAGGTCACTGACTATCACTACACAGTAATATAAATAGGTCCATCTGACTAACAATACAGGGTATAGGTCAAACTGCATGGATTGGTCATTATAATCCAACTACATGGTAAGTAGGTCACTGACTCACACCACAAGAGTAAGATCAGGTCACTCTGACCCACAGTATAGGATAATATAAGGTCACAGACCCACCCTACAGAGTGATATAAGTAGGTTGCTCTGACCAACACCATTGTTATACAAGTAGGTCACACTCTCTCACATTAGAGAGTAATATAACTAGGTTACAGTGACCCAAACTACAGAGTGTCGAGGTCGCTCTGACCAACACCATTGTTATATAAGTAGGTCACACTCTCCCACACTAAAGAGTAATATAACTAGGTTACAGTGACCCAAACTACAGAGTAATAAGGTCGCTCTGACCGACACCATTGTTATTTAAGTGGGTCACGCTCTCCCACACTAAAGAGTAATTTAACTAGGTCACTTTGACCCACACTTGATGGTAATATAAGTTTGGAAGTTTGCTATGGAATAGTAATGAAAAGACATCATTAGGTTGATGCTTGTAAATAATAGGTATGATAATCCATAGTCATTCACAAATGGAATTTACAAGATACCGTACATACATTTTAATGTGCTGATATTGAACATAGGAACAAAATTGGTTAACCGGTAATTATTTTCTATGTAAACAACATAAATGAACTGATGTATTAAATCATTCCCCCCTGAAGACACATTTGAACTCTTCCAGTTCAAAGGTTGGAATAGTTCATTATGAAATTTCAGGGGTGAATGAATTAAAATAATAAATCACACATGAAGTCTTTATCAGTCTTTTATGAGTCAACTGGATGACTATGAATTTGTTTATGTTCTTATTCTAAATGTAATTTATGATTGGATGTAAGTTTGAGTTTCTGTGTTTGTTGTAGATATTCTGGCGGGCAGGCATTCCCAATCAGACCTACTGTCTGTGCTGCTGGACCGTGGCAACAAGTTGCGGGACCAGATGATCATCTCCTCTGTAGACGAGGCTGGACCCCAGACCAGTGTGAAACAGACATACATGTCTCGCGGAGAGGAGGAACAAGGAACCAACTACACTGGCATGTCAGAGAGGTAGGTACTGGTTAAATTCAAATCATCGTGTCTGATATCTACTGGGAAGTCAACGAGAATCTTTCATTCCGAACATATCTTTCATAATATTTCAGTACAGGCATTTTCAGAACCTTGCCATTTTCCAACAAATCATCAAAGAAATAATTTGCCTTTGAATAATGTCAGTAAAAGTAATTATCCATAGTTAATTTGCCAGATTTTGAGAAAGATGATTTTGTGTGTCATTCATTGTAAATGTGATATAATTTAACCACTTCAGGCGTAGTTCAATGGGAAGTCTGCTGAAGGAGATTCTTAAGGCAGAAAGAGGAACAGCTGATGTCTCACAGACTGACTATGACCCTGTTGACTTGGTGTTTGGCAACCAACTGACAGACAACTTGCAGGTATGCTCACTTATACATTTTACAGTTAACAGAAGATATGCCATGGTATAACAGGCAATTTAAGGGTGACTTTTTGGTCTTATAATAGGCTGCCCCTAGATAATTTCTGTTCTATTTTCCCAAAATCAATGCAAAAATCATTGTATTTTCCCAAAATAATGTTTTTTGTGTGTGTGAGATTTTTCCAAATCACAAGGCACAGGCCCCTGTGGAATGGAGGTAGCAAAATCACTATAACTTGTTTTAGAAACAAAAATGAGGTACATATTTAAAACTTATATACATGTAGTATTTATGAGAATAATATTTTCTTTGTTTATACTCTTAACACGGGGAAATGGTGTTTTATTATGGCAGGGGTCTACTATTTTCTTCGTAATTCTAGGTACTGAAAATGATGGGAGGGAGTCCTGGATCTAGTGTGTCGCAGGACCTAGACCTGATGAGTGACCCTGGTGATCCTGTCCACAGCGAATCCATCCTTCAGGAACTATTCTACAAAAACCCGGTAAGTCAGTCCAATCCAGGAGAGATCAGTGCAAATCACAGAGAGATCAGTCCAATCCATGGAGAGATCGGTCCAATCCACAGAGAGATCAGTCCAATCCACGGAAAAATCAGTCCAATCCATGGAGAGATCTGTCCAATCCACAGAGAGATTAGTCCAATCCATGGAGAGATCAGTCCAATCCATGGAGAGATCTGTCCAATCCACAGAGAGATCAGTCCAATCCACGGATCAATCCAATCCCTAGAGAGATCTGTCCAATCCACAAAGAGATCAGTCCAATCCATGGAGAGATCAGTCCAATCCACAGAGAGATTAATCCAATCCATCGAGAGATGATCTTTTAAAGAAATATTCTACAAACCTCTGTCCAAATTAGTCCGCAGCCAGACTTTGAAAAGAAAATCTACTAACCCAGTCTACTTTATAACAAATATTAAAAGTTTTCACTAGTCCTGATATAAAATCTTCTAGCCAGAGAATGAATCACCAATTGATGGAATTATTCATCTCAGTGCTTGAGAGGTATCTCCTTAGGTTGGTTTTTGTCCTCAGACACATTTTTCCCACTAAGGTTGGTTTCTGTGGTCTTGACTTTAAAGTAAATTTAGATTGTTCCATTTCCTCATTTTGATATACTTTGTGTGTTATAGGACAGTGATGTGAGTGAACTCAGTGAACTCAGTGGCGATGAGAACCCTGTCCCATTTAAGCAACAAAACGGTGAACTGCATACTTCAATGGAGGATCCAGCTAATGTTGTAAGTGTTTACAAACAAAATGTTAATAAAACAGCAGATGATGGACTAATTAATTGAGCCTCCTCTTACAGCATATCGCACTTGTATAAGTTTTTGTCAGTGTCACGAGAGTGAATATATGGGTTTGTTCTTTCTGTAGATAAACCACCCAAACAACTATAAACAGTTGACAGTTTA
>JAUMHH010027525.1:0-10462 GCA_032359455.1 Chlamys rubida
ATATCACAATATTCACTGAATATTCAAATTTTTCTAATTTATGCAAATTTGAACTTGTTACCATGGCAACAATAATTGGAAATATAAATAAATATTTTCATAATATTATTTGGGAAGTATTCGAAAAAGTTTTGAATTTTGATGCATTTGGGGGCCAAAACAGGCCCAAACCATACATAGTCCTTTGAGAGATATCTTGTTCACAAGATGTTTCCTATGGATGCATGCACTAATATAACAGTCAATACTAGGGGGGTTAGAAAAATCTTTAAATCCTTCACAGAAATATCGAATATTGGAATATTTTGAGATATTTTGAATGTATAATATTTGGAACATAACAATGAAAACTTTAAGCCACAGGCTAACCAATAAAGCTGTCTGATTACAATACAGAAAATGGATTTCATGCAGCTGAGCTGATTTGAATAACGTCATGTACACCGGGAAATTTTCACCCCAGTTTAACTTTCGCCTTTTTTTGCCCTCCATAATGAGGATGAATTCATCACTACCGCAAACATTAGTAAACACTGTTATGTATACAGTAATTAAATGTAAGGGCAAAATTAATACCGGGTAAATAAGGATTTCTAGTGTGGGCAAAAATTGGTCTGGGCAAAAATTGGTCTGGGCAAAAGTTTCCAGATACACAGTACATTGTAGTACCAGTTAATGAAATGAAAATGTCTCAAATTTCACTGTTAAGGAAAAATAAGAAAAGTTGAGCAGGGCAAGCAAAAAGGATGAGCTAGGCAAGGTGTAGGAGAAAGAAAAAAAAAAAGAAGCTAAATGTGGCGAGGTAAGCGGGAAGGAAGAGGTACCTGATGTGTCACAAACTCCTGGGCCCAATCGTCGGCCCGATCCATAGGAGATTTCTCTACAACTTCGTTATCTTTTATCGTTATCTCTCCATCGCCTATCCTCTTCACAAACTTCATAAACTGAGGACAAATTTGTATACCATGTCAGGTGGAACTTACTCAATCAATTTTATCCCTTCGCCATCCTTAAAATTATCCCTTTGCCATTCTTATAATTATCCCTTCGCCATTCTTATAAGACAAGTTTTATCAGAGCATTTTTTGTCTAGATTCCTTTTATGTTCAATAGACATCAATGAAAAAGAAAATTGTCAATATAAAAGGGTTTTCAATATATCAAAATAGTATTGTTGAAGAAAAATAAATGAAATACAATTTATGTCAAAAGATTTTTCTATAGATAATCATATTGAAGAAACTATGTATATTATGTATCTTTTGACCATTTTGGGGGGTTATCAAGATCATACAAAAGCAAATGAGATGAATGCTAGGCATGAAAGCATCCCATGAATGAAAAGGTGAGAATGGATCTTCAAGAGGGACGAAGGCAATTCAAGTGAAGGTAGCTATTGGGTTAAAGGAAATGCTTGGAATGTCCAGAAAATGATGGACAGGAAAACAGGGTATTCTGTGTATATACTCAATGAGAAGGACTAAAACAGGGTATTCTGTGTATATACTCAATGAGAAGGACTAAAAAGCAGTGAAAATTTTGTCTAAATTCCTTCAATTATTCTTCATGTAACAACAAAACAATCAGCAAGGGTCTCAATAACTATAAATGGTTTCAGCCTCTTACTTCAAACTTTAAAGGAAATCCTGAAAACATGTAGTTATGCTGATTCTTTTACAATGTTATTATTATTGAGATTTTAAAGTAAACAACGACACTTTAGTTAAGTTGAGTTCAGTAAAGTATGAAACCTTTTTTTATGCGATGTATCATAACTTACCTCAGAGTTAGTAAGTTTGGGGTCGTCGATACTTCCTACAAAGTCTTTGGCCGTCTGAGATAACTCAGCATCGTTGGCCTGTTCTGTGGTGAAATCATCAACCCATTTGGAATCATCCAATATCGCCTCTTTCTCAAATTCTTCTGTCCTGTAAAGATATCAGTTTTATAAAATGCAGACAATTAAATAACAGTGTATTCCTATCCTAACTTAATAATTCAAGAGAGGAACATGCCCTGGATAGGCAGCCAACACACAGACAGAAAACAATGTAGTTGGGGATATCATACCTATTAAGGTTATATTTACATTTCCACTGCGAGTTCCTCTATAAGTATCAACAGATGAAGTTGGGTTCATAGGGCTATGAACACAATTTAATCAGTGTCATTTTGAAGCTTCTCCTCCTGCCTCGAATAACGTTAGACAACAGTCAGAAGCAAACATTTTGACGACATTATGCTGTTCCAAAAATCTTGTTCATAACGACTTTAATTTTTTTTAATTTACAGACACTAAACATCGAAAATTTAAGTGAATATCTATATTTAGATCAGTAATAACTACAACATTTAAAACGTTAACATAACAATTGAATGGCATTTTTCAATGTTCATGCGCACCGATAAGAACACAAATCTGATACATATATATTTGCCATGCAGTCCTAGTGAGCTTCATGATATATGTATGTAACCAATATGCATTCCTACCGTAATGAACATTGAAACTATGCCATTCAATTGTTATGCGTATAAACTTTGAGTAACTGCCATAGAGCTACAAACACTTGCCTCTCTTTTACTAACAAAGTTTCGACCTTGACAATGGGAGAAACTACAGTAGTCCCAAACAACTTAAATTTCTGGTCCAATTTTGAAATGTATTATATACCAGTGATTCATACATTTCACATCAAACGGAATTGTGTATGGTGTATTAGATATTCTGAAATTCAATCAGAAAGAAAAGCTATGAGACACTGAAGACAAGACCATAGTCCAGATCATAACTTCCAAAGGTGTCAACCTCTGAAGCCTCAAATGAGGGAGATCTCCCTCATTCAACATTACATTTTCTAATGAGGGAGAAAGTGTATGAAAGGCGACTGAAACTGCTGCATTCCATTTATCTTTCCCTTTTTATGGATCAAAATAACTCCAAAAAGCATTCATCTGATACATTACACACACCCTGCAGTAACTAGGAGATCATTTGACCACAGAATGTAGATTTTGAGTTTGTGTGAGTTTGGACTTGAATAAGGGAGTTTCAAGGGAGATTGGTAAATATTGGTCAAATGAGGGATTCTCCCTCCTAATGATGGCTAGGAGGGTTGACAGCTATTAACTTCCAAACTGGCATGGTGCAGTGGCTCTACAGCCATTATCAAAATGTATTCACAGGCCAATGACTCTATGGTATTCACAGCTAACAGGTAGTCATAATATTATTTTTATCGAATATTCATGACTTTACAGATAATTTGATACAAACCAGGGCCTGTGCTCAGATTGGTCGAGATAGTCTTCAGCCCATTTAACATCTGTAGGAGGTAGAATCGCTGGTTTCTGGGACATATACTCATCGGACCACTCATGGCCAGACTCCTTTCCATCAGTCAGAAACTCAGAGGCCCAACCATCTTGTGAGGCCAACTCTGCTATTCCTAGGGCTGTTTGACAGACAAACAGTTTAAGTAATAAAACTATCATTATTTGCATTGAAATACCTGTTGTTATATTTAAAGAAGTATGTATGGTCCAATCATTTTTTGTTCGAGTCTATGAATTATTTTCTTTTAAAACCTCAAAATAGGAAAATAGGCTAACATCATACTTGGCAATTTAAATAAATATGTTCTATCTTAGAACTTTGTAATAAAAAAAGAACTCTTAGACATGATTGATCATTTTAAAAAACAAAGAGTCAAAAAGATAATTATCAATTGTACAGCACGTCATCAAAACTGATTGCTTGTGTTAATAAACAAACTATTCCGTATTCTGTACAGAATTTTCAGTCGATTCTCAATGAGCTGAGTCAAAAAGATATCAGTGGTACATCACGACGTCATCAAAAAGATATCAGTGGTACATCACGACGTCATCAAAAAGATATCAGTGGTACATCACGATGTCATCAAAATCAAAATTATTGTGTTAATAAACTAACTTTTGCGTATCATATACAAAATTTTCAGTTGATTCTTGAGAGTATTAATTTTTTTACTTTCAAAAATGAGCCATGACTCCTGGGTTTTAAAGGACAAGGCCATTTGACACGTTTTGATTCCAATTTCAGGAAAATTCTATTTGACATCTGAAAATGTGAAATATCAAGAATAAACTAAAGCTGTACTAAGCAAAAGTGGTGTAACACTTGCCTCGTTGAGGGGCGTACTTCAGTTCCGCCTCCTCGATCTCCCTCATCTCCTGTAGTAGTCCGCCCATGTGGAATGTTTGTGGGGCCATGGATGTCCGCGGACCCGACAGAAACTCATTCACCATCTTCCAAAAACACAAAGGTGATTCAAATTCAATAGATTATAAATTATAGGACTGAATTTTTTGTATCAGTTTATGACATTCAGTGAGATTTGTAACCATAATACCCATTTTTACACACACAAAAATATATTTAAATTCAAAAGATTATCTTGAAATTACAGAATTAACATTTCTGTTTCAGTTTATGACAATCAATAAGATTTATAACAGTAACCATTATTTCACAAACATAAATATTTGTCTTATATATTGACATTTTATCAAAACATTACATAAAGTTAAGTACTGTGACGTTTAAAACTTCAATTATTACATTAAATTATGTAAATATATCTAGAAATATCTATCAAATTCAAGTACCACTTACCTCATGCTCAGAGATTTCGGTGATGGGACGATTTGCCTGTAAATATGAAAAGCAAAAGTAGAACCCAAAACCAATTATTTTCAAGCAATACGTGCATACCAACTTTATTAACAGATAATTTTGATACAAAGAAAAAAATAACTGTATTTGCTAACTAAGGATAACAATGAGTCAATTTGTCATTTACGATGTAGATGTACGTGTCTCACCTAAATATGTTTTCTTTCAGGAATTATGTCTCAGTGCTCCCTCATGGAAATTATTCCTTTGTCATACCCAAGACAATTCTGAAAGACTTTCTCTTTGGAAATTATTCCTCAAGTAGAAAATATTCTCAATTGTTTTTCCATGTTCTCTTATTTCCTTAATTTTGATAAAATTATACATCCTAGAAAATGTCTGTAAAACAGGATTGTTTTACATTCCATGCAAATAAAGTTATTATTTGAAAATATTCTATAACTAGTAAAAGTGATCTTGACCTTTGAACCCTGAAATACTATCTCATCCTGGCATTCTCCTATTTGGCCTTGTACTTGACTGTTTTTATTAAGTTTGATTGTTAACCGTTTCACCACTGTAGACCATAATGGATTCATTTATATAAATGCATGGTAGAGTCTACTAAAGTTACATAGGGGTGAAAGGGTGAAGAAATGAAGTTACCAGAGTATTGACATTGAATCAAGACGGAATGGATGTGGATGATACTATATCCACCCAATCAAATGGAAGGGTTAAATCTCATAAGTGTTTACACTATTTCTGCTACACACATGTCATAGAGTGTTCATGGAAATACCCATCCTCGATACTCCAGGGGTTACGTATACCCTCACTTTCGCTCTCTGCACCCCTGGAATATGTCATAGCATAATTGAAGGCACACAGGTAAAAGAACCTGACCAATCACTAGGCTGATACTTGTCCTTTGAAGATTACAAAGGAGCGACACTCAACTTCAAAGCCTGTAAGTTTTACCGTTACACGACTGCGAGATTCTTTTGATGTACATCAAGGATCAAACTAGTCTTCTCGTCTAGTTCACAAGGTGCTGCACACTGAGCCTTCGATTTTGCTATGACATATTGCAGCAGTGTAGAGATCGAAAGTGAGTGTAACCCCTGGATATCGAGGATGGTAATACTGTAGAAATCTTACCACTCCTAGATGTGATGGTGGTCTACCAGGTACAAGGCCTTCCTGTAAAGTAACAAAAACAAATATTTAACAGAATTTTAACACAAACTTATATGTTGTTTTCCACATTGTTATTTGGTTTACAATTACATTGATATCTTTATTCCCCCATGGAAAAATATAACATTACATATTTCCAATACATTTAGCAGAACTGGACTGGTTGATTACCAGTTAGCTCCCTTGGTTCAAAAGTCTCTGATTTGAATCCTTGTCTGACCTCACGTTATATCTTACCTCTAAACTCGGTAACCAACTGAGAAACCTGGTATCCAGCAATCATCATCAGTACATAAATACTTACATGAATTTTTCAACAGAAATCCTTAAGAATTCAGTTTGATAGGTCATATTAGTAAAGAGGTCTTTTAACATGTACATGTGTATACGTACAACTACGGTAAGTTTAATGTACATCACAAAGAAAATACACAAACATCTTTATGACTGATCATGATCAAGTGCACTGGGTTTTCTCCAGGTACTCTGGTTTCCTCCCACTTTAAGACCCTGCAGACTATAGATCATGATACTCAAGAAACTTTATATGTTAATATGTAGTGTTCTATAGAAAATAAAACATGCCTGTACATCAATATTGAACCTTTTGTAAATTTCAACCATACCTGTCTCATTGCCTTGTCCTGAGTGAAATGACTTGTCAACTTCATCAGGGAGTTGGCCCCTCCACACTCCCCTTCCACAAGGTTTCGCATTGCCATTTTTGTTTCAGCAAATGATTATGTAATTCTCTGATGGACAAAAAAATATATATCTTGAAAGATCTCAAAAGAAAAGTTGCATCAGAAATAACATTAAAATTGCTTGATAGTATGTATACATTGTACATATATAAAGATACTTGTTTTTTTTATCAAGTTTCAAATTTCTTTCCTTTGTAACACAAATTTTCATCCCTAATTTATATGACTTTCATTCGAAAATATATCAAGTAATTATAATGTACTGTGGTATATAATATCAGCCTATACAACAAGGCAAAGTATTGTGACGTCGCAGAACAATATTTCTCCATTATACCCCAACCCAAGACAAACTTTGGTATTAAGAATGTACAACGCTCCATAAAACTGTGCATAGTGGGAAGACATACTCCTATAAATTATTTGGTGATTGTAGGTTACAAAGTATACGTATATGAAATAAGCACTGGACAAAGAGATTTACAGAGAAGAAAGGGCCACAACTCTATATTTTGGTACATGACTCAGTTTCAGTATAGGTCACAGTCTGCCAATCAAAGAGGTCTTCACATGCAAAATTTGACTATTTGTAGCTATAGGCAAAATGGTACATTTGTACAGTATATGAAATATGTATTTTTCTGAGAAAGTGTTTAAATATGTTTTTTTCTGACTAAGTGTTTCATGTTATAATTTTTGTATATAGAGGTTCTGTGCCCCATCAAAAACAAATTCAAATGAGAAAGTTATTTCGAGCTGAACTTTCAGTAGGGAATTATAACGACTGGGCCTGGGGACAGAACCCACTGCCCAAATGTTCATTACTAAGACCAAAATTGAGGTATTGCTAAGCAAATTAAAGCACTAGGAAGCAAAACAGTTATTAAAAAGTAGAGAGAATATATAAAGATCCATAACACTGCAGATATATTTTGTTCGCTTTTGTGTCCCCATGCAAGTAATTATAACAGGTACATGGATATGGAGTTTTCTAAGTGACATGAAACATATGATTAATGTGCAAGTAACATAATCTATATACCACCACAACTTATCAATGTGTAAATAATGGACTTTTTATCAATTTAAGTGCAACCTGCAGATGAACATTATCAAATAAGTAAATAAAACACAAAAAAGCTAACAACCATGTAGATTACAGCGAAAGATACAGCGAAAAGTGTATCCCCAATTCTGTAGCGGTTCCCACATGTACACTAGATGTCTCTTACAACATGCAGTGGGTAACGGTGTACTCCCATAAGTACAACCTTTTCTCAATCCCCCGTCTGCAGGGGTGAACGAAGAGTAGTACGTTAGAATGTGTATGGGATTGTACTGCCAAACAGTGTTCCAGATGAAAGACAAAGATGGCGGGAAGAGAGCATGTTTTGGAGTTCTAGTAGCAGAGATACTCCCATAACATGAGAGGCCGCTGATCAGCCTTTTTTCTATCGGATATGATTTTGCCCTGTCAAAAGTTTTTCGCCGTGTAAAACCTCTAACATTGTTGGAGTAGTAGCAGAGAGTGACTACAAGTAGAGATAGATAAATGGCTGAGAGAGCTAGGGAAAGCTACATGGGCAAGTGAACACCTAATAGAAGATGTACATCATCGTCTAGTGGTGACATTCTTACGGTGAGTACTTTATTGCCACTAAAGGATATGTCTTTCATTGCAACAATGTTTTGTCACACTTATGTTAGGGTGAGATTTGCCTCCGTTGTAAACTTTGTCACCTCCCGTCATAATAACTTTAACAAGTGTCTGAAATCCTGTAAATAATATGTAAGGTGGAGTAAAATCTTCCAGGAGACTATGTTGCTTACATTTAGTGTGAAAATAGTGACATCAGAATGTATCATTATTAAAAATAAAAAAAGCTACATGTCAACAACCCGTGCTACCGACCTGTCAACAAAGTTATTCATGACCCCGTTACAATTCCGGATAAAAAACATAATTTTATGTTATTTGGAAGAAAACTACGCACTCATATCTAAAAAGAAGGATTTAAACACTACAATTTTTACCAAAAGGGTGCCCAATTCTTCGTAAAGTATGAAACACCTTCATCCACCATGTTGAGGGTCCATCGTTCATAAAATGACCAAACAACTTAGAAGATTAGGTGTACATACGCGTTCCGGTGTGCTTCACATTTATAAAAACATAGTTCTAAAATTATATAGATGCAACATATTTTTTATCTAGAATTTAATCATATGTTCGAGGTATAACATGATTTCGATATTGTGTAAGTTGTTTATATAGCATAATAAGATTGATATATTGTCTATTTATTAACAAACCTTTTGGAGATCTTGATTTTGCGGTGTGCGCATTGATCTACAAGGTGCTTGGTCGGCCATATTGGATTGTTGACATTAGAGAAGAGTGTCAAATTAGAACGACAACGCGTTAAATCGTGATTTCAAAGATAATTAAGTTGCTATCTTCACCTGAAGAAGATGCCTACATCAGCAGATGAAATCCTTCAAGGATTCAAGTTGTATCCTTTCAATTTGTAGTGTTTTTACTAAGAATTTGGAGCATATGCATTGACAATTAAGTAACAAGACTCGATATGTCGATAAAAGGAAGGGAGGCGTTAATATGGAAATTAAAGCAATTCAAATGTACAGGCATAATGCGTCAGCTTTAATTTGGTGACACTTGTTTTTTTCGACAATGTGAGGTATTTGCTAAGGAAAATATTCCAGCCGCCCTTCCAAATTGCAAAATAATTTTAAGCTAGCCTAGGCTGTCATCAATGTATAGACAATAGACCTGCCTCTTTTAAGATAAAATCTCATGCATAAGTAATTTCTCAACAATCTGAAAGAATGTATGTATAGCTGTTTGTATCCTTAAGGTTACGTGATAATGGCAAATGCTTCATGTAACGATTTTGTTGATAGAATGTGTGTATAGTGTGATATTGCAAAACATTAATAATCAAATCAAAGATTTTATCGCGTTTGTTCACGTGAAGACAGAGAGTGTCACCTAATACTTCATTAATTTGTGCAGGTGAAACTTAGAAAACTCCCCATTATTCCGACCTAGTTTCGGGTTTCAAACACAATATGCCTGCATGAGTACATTACCGATTTTATAATGTTGCACATGCAGTTTAAAAAATAATGTGTTTCCATGAATATATATATACAGACCTTTTTTATGGCTGATTATATATCGGCCAATTCCCCTCTCTAATTTTGGCATTATTTTCCCCGGCTATTTCAGTTAAAAATTCCCCCACATGTAACTAAAATACTGCCACATGAATATCTGTCATGTTTTTTTTGTTTTTTTCGGTCAGTTCGACAACCAAGTAATTTATTTTATTTTCCCTGTGTTCATGTACGTACTCATGATCACTGTCAATATTTTAAGACACTGTTTATGGTTGACCTTGCTTGTTTACAGTATCTGATTTGAAGCGTCTATAATGAACAGGGAGAACCAAAAATTAAAGATGTCATCCTTGCCCCCCCTCCCTATTTTGAAAAATGGCACTAACTTTCTATTCCTGCATTAATCTCTGGTTTCCATTTACCTTACGTATATCTACCCTTAATTTTTTATTGGTATTTTATAAAGTGATATGCAGTGTTAAAGTCAGAACTCGATCCTGCTCTATAACATAGTAACAATATTTTCCAAAATAAAAAAAAAACTACCATGACTCTATTATTTTTGTTTGGCCTTATGGAAAATGTCTCCAGATTATTTATTATATTAGGGGAGACACGACTGCCAGCTAGACACATATACCTGGTACGTGTATACATTCTTCTCCGATTTTTCGCTATAGATCAGCGTTCCTTGTCCGCGATGCTCTCAGCTTAATTGCTGCATTCGGCTGTCTTTAGCCGAGGGGACTATTGGTTTTAT
>JAUMHH010027536.1:0-10462 GCA_032359455.1 Chlamys rubida
TTTTAATACCCGGGCTTAGTCTGGGTACATTTATAAATATCAAAAACAAAATGAAGGGGAGGTAACTGTACACATACAAAACTACAGTGGAATTCTCCAGTTGTTCTGCCTGCAGTGGGACAGGGATCCTTTAAGGAAACATTGTGGCTAGTTTCCATTAGAAAAGAGTTCCACATTAAGAAATACATAAATTTTATGTTATTACTTATTCACCCCTGAAGACACATTTGAACTCTTCCAATTCAAAGGTTGGAAGAGTTCATTATGAAATTTCAGGGGCAAATGAGATAAGCTTGAACTGTATAGAAAGGTACACAAAAAGACAGGATGCATTGAGAATGCCGAGGTATCCCTGATCTATTAGAAACTTTTAATTAAAAGGTAGGGGAGACAACTTCTTCACACATTAATATGCAAGGAATACAGCTCAAGTCTCTTAACAAGTTAATAAATAACTATAACTATATGCTGTTAATGACAATATCTTAAAATCAATAATGCTGAAATATTATTCCAGTAGACAGATCAGTTATTTATGTGCAGACTACAAAAAACAAGCTGAAAAATTACACAAAACCCAATTGCCACTTAAGAGATACAGTTGATGTTTGCAGTAGATGTTTTGCAACTTCAGAATTGAGCTGAATTTGACCTGAAATCCTCCTGGTAAATAAGTGAGTGAGAACGGAGTCTACTGATCCTTGTAGACCAAACATTTTGAAGTGACGGATAGAACAACTGCAAAACTATAATAAGACAATCGGTGTCAGAGCTTAAGGAGATATGTGGTATGCATTTGTTACAGGCCTCTCCTCTGTGTAATTATGTAATGATGGGGAAGAAAAACTCTTTGTGTGCATTCTATGCAAAATCTGAAATGTTGATTTGTTTTCTATGTGATATTATGCATTCATTGGCCTTGTTGTAGGGAAACAGGATTCTTTGTTTCCCTGAGATAAATCATGTTTCTTTAGGGTGAAGCCAAGGTGAAACGTAATAAATTGAGAGGAAACAAATAATCATGTTCCCCTACAACAATGGCAATACATATTTTATCTTGCTTATTTCTAAAGAGAGGCTCTCAATGAGGGAAACATGACTGGGGAAACTTGACCAAGTGAGGGATATATTACCACTTATTTCCCTGTCATGTGATAAATATAATTCAATCAGATTCACTTTGTTATATAGATGATGTATATTTGTGTAAATGGTAAATAGCTCTAATACATGAGCCAGTAAAAGATAGTGAGTAAGTGGTTATCATGTCTACTGAATTGTAAGTCAGTGATATAAGCTAGCCAATTAAATGGATGGTAAGTAAACAGTCAATTTGTGCGATCGATGAAAATAGTCTTAAAATCTGCTACATAGATAGCTCTCTATACCAAAGACAGTGTCCGACTGGATTTTTAATATTTCTGGTTTTAATCAGATTGTTCGTTCGTGTAAAATATAGCTATAGGTTATGTTGTGTATCAATCAATGTGTTTGTATTTAAAATTGTGTAATATAAACATTTGCCTCTAAAGTCTGCTAAAGTAGAGTACTCCAATAATACACAGGTTGCTCATTAATTCGATAACTGGGAGAAGCATGCAGGTTTCATTTCAATATTCTGACATATTTTCTTAATTGGAACAAATATTTCAGGAATATTTAGCCTTAGGATGGCGTGTATTGATTCAACTCTTTTTATAGAACAAACTCAGGGAAGACAATGTGATGCCCAATCATTAGGCACTGACACATATATAAAGATGCAAATAATTTTCATGCCAAGATAGTTTTTTCAGAACTAGTTTGTAGAAGATGCCCATCATATTCCGTGTATTTTAGAACTACAGGAAGGGGCGTGTCATCTTTATGCAATATCCAAGATATGGGAATGACCTACCTTCTACAGAAATCTCCTCTTTCCTTCCTTAGGATAATTGGTTAGCAGGGCTGATTAGGGGAACAACACATTCCTGATTAAATAAAGTCTTCCCTGTATTGCATCAGTAAAATGGGATATATTACAATATTCTAAACTAGAATTTTGTGTTATTTTTAGATTAATGGACAAGTCTTGAAGTGTTGGGGTAGCCATTGTTTACTTAAGTTAAAGCATAATATATGATCTATCAAAATGCAGATCTCCAAAATGAATTTATTTTATTGCTTTCAATAATATATCAAAACCCCTTTTTCCAAAACCTGGAATGTCTCTGTTTAAGGATTTGGTATATAGTGTTTGTGTTTTACGTCCTATTAACAGCTATGGTCATTCAAGGATCCCCCCGGACGTGCCAGGTTTTTGGTGGTGGCAGGAAAGCTGAAGTACCCAGAAAAATCATTGACCTGCTGTCAGTACCTGGTGACTGCTCCACTTGGGCCTGGAACCCATAACCCAGTGTTGGATGGCTAGTGGTAACAGAATGTCAGACGCATCAACCACTGAGCCACCGTGGCCCCTCTGTTTTAGGGACCCAGTGGTGGAAGGCTAGTGGTAACAGAATGTCAGACGCTTTAACCACTGGGCCACCGTGGCCCCTCTGTTTTAGGAATTAACACTTGTCCTACCGTGACAGGAGAACTGAAGTAAACACAGCAGCAGTACAGAGCTGAAGAGTAATTTTTATATCATTGATTGACCAGAGAATCAATGTTTATTTTGTCTGTGAAGGCCGCTGACAGAAAACATGTAAATGTCATTAATGAGTCGGCTTAAACACTAATGATTCACCAGTACAAAATCTATTACAGCGACACATATGTAATATGTCTTAATTGTTTACCGTATCTAGTGGCATATATCCCATAATACTCGATCATCCTCGATACTCCAGGGTTACGCTCACTTACGTTGTTATGTATACCCCTGGAATATGTCCTAGCAAAATCAAAGGCATACAGCTTGCTATTTAATTGGTCTCGGGTAAAAAAAACCTGACCAATTGCTAGGCTGATACCTGTCCTTTGAAGATTACAGAGGAGCGACACCCGACTTCAAAGGAAGTCAATTTTACAATTACACTCCCGCTGGATTCATTTAATGTACATCAAAGGATCACACTCTTCCTTGTCTCATCCACAAGGTGTCAAACACTGAGCCTTCAATGTTATCATGACATGTTCCAGGGGTGCAGAGAGCATATGAGTGTATCCCCTGAAGTATCGAGGATACATAACGCTATATGCCCTAATGAATGTCATATATCCCATAATATTGCCTTATTTAATGAAATATATATCATATTACTATACCCAACTGAGTGTCATATATCCCATTGCTACCATATGGTCAAAACAGCTTCATTATGCGACCACCTCCATTAAGAGACCACTTGTGCACTTTCAGTGTTTCCCATTGTAGTACGTGATTTGATTGTGATATTTGACCCTGTATAAAGAGACCACCTGCATCAGGAAACCTGACTGTCTGTCTTGTTTATATTTCAAAGTTCTGTTCTATTTTACAAAGAAGAGGAAAGATGGGGGACCAAGTCAATTTAATTCTGTTCAATTTTTAGATAAAATAATAGATTTATTTCATGCATTCATGTCATTTTCCAAATTATTTTTAAATACATATAATACTGATATAGTCCAGTTTCATACGTTATGAGTTTTTTCTGCTGAAGAGTTTTTTTGTCTTGACCAGCAATAGGCCGGCTAGGGCTATGGATTACCTATGTACAGAATGAACTAGTGATTACACAACATATTTGACATCATACGGTAAGTGCCCCATCCCTTATGAGCACCCCAATCATTTGTCTTTTTTCAAGCATCCCTATCCCTTCACCATTTACCAGTTTACTTTGATTTACTATAGCTATACTTGGAGGGAAGTTCTGCAATCATTACAGTTTTCTCAACCTCCTAAAGCACCTAAAGGGGTGTTTATTAGGTTGTGGAGAGCTTATCTGTAACAATATCAGCATCTTTGAGGAATACATACCTCTTTGATAAATATAGACTGTTTGACCATAGTACAGTGCAATAAGCCTACATGCACATGTTGAATCAGAAAATTTGAAGTGAATAGAAGACTACCTAAACATGCTCATCACCATCCGCCTGTGTTTTACGTAATCACTCACAGACTTCAGCATGAATCTATTTCTTCCGTGATGTATGAATCCGGAAAATGTTGGGATAATGATCCGAGTTATCAGTGTGTTTGTAGAAGACTTGTGGATTGGAATCACTATATAGACCACACAAGCTTCTGACACACCGTACTGCACACCAACCAATTTATCACGGCCTCTGGAACAAGGGTAGACTTTGACTTGAAGTATTATAATGTTTGAATCTGAGGATCTTTATCAGTTTTATGACTAGGATTTATTTTAATGTGGAGCTCAAGCCGGTGGAATGAAGGAGAATAGCAACAGGAAACGATTACTGTCTGTTTTCACTGCAATTATGAGAAATAGAGATATTTATCGGTGAAATATCTCCAGATTCTTTATCGTAATATGCACCTTGCATATTCAAAACTTGTGATTATTTGAAGACGTGCCAATGTTTTGTTGGATTTTTTCATCGTGCAATAATGTCATGAAGCAAATTTGTTTGAACTATATGTGAAGAACAGTTATTCACTTTATCAAATAAAAAATTGGAACACATTTCTAAAACAAGTCATTCGTTTTCATGGATTTCTGGATCAGTTTTAACTTTGTTTTGGCCTGAAATTTTATCAAAAAAATATGAATGCCAAAAATGTGGTGTTGATGACTTCTGCAGTGACTGATGAAGAAACGTACCTACCGGAGGATCACCAACAGGTAAACTATGTTGTTCCTCGGGTATGATTTGTTTATATGAGGTGTTTTATGAACAATATTTATTGAGCCAGAGACTTTTATCTAAAATTAAGAAAATATTGAATTTATGTTTGTTTTGAAAAATGCTTGGTTTTCATACATGTAGGTTAGTGAATATTTTGGTTTGAATTACAGTTACTGAAATATCTGTTTCAGGCTTTGAAAGGTAAATGAAAATTATATTTCATTTAAAGATACCAAATATAATTTTCATTTACATTTGGAAATTTAGTGAAAAGAATGTTTGGTTTTGAAATGTTTGTTAAACAATATTTGCGTTCGATAAGGATAAATAGATAGTGAAAAGAAGGTTTGGATTTGATAAGAGGTACGTACATGTACTACAGTGTTTCATAGGTGTGTTAGGGGTGTTATAATAGTATGCAGGCAATATAGAAATACACAGGTAATATAAAATGTTACCTCCTGTTAATGGGTAATTCATCATCAAAACATTATTAGATATTTCTGGAAACAAAATTTATATAAGTTACAAATCTTGTTGTTTCTGAATCCAATTCAAACGTGTATTGCATATGTACTTCGTATCCTGCATTGTATGTAATAAAAGCTATGAGCTTTACTTTTTGTAATTAATATCCTCTGAAACTAACACAATATGTTAAATTTTGGTGCTGTTTATTTCGTTAGAACAAAAAAATATTTGCACAAAAAAAGTGATAAGATAACTTTAAATAGCCAAGTTACCATGACACTGTCTTGTAACCATGGTAACCGATGAAAACATCGGAGGAGTTATAGTGTGCATGTGTTACATTATGTCTTAGACAACTGGTAAGCTGATTTACTTTCCAATCTTTTCCAGAAGCTTTGGATCAAAACAATTTCTACTAAATTTATTTACCGGGACTTTATGGTTCTGCCTTCAAAAGACATTTGATGATATTAATAACCTTGGAGAGTTCAGACCCAGACATTTATGTTACATTATCTCCTAACAAGTTCAGACATACCGTTTGCATTCAGTTTGATGATGTAATGAATTATTCTTATGCACCTCTAGTTTAAGCTGTTGTCAGAATTATTTTTATCAGGTACTCAAGGGTTGCAATGCTGGCCTGGACAGGTTTTGACATTTCATTGAGATTGCACTTTAAAGTAGTCATTTTAACCCTTTCACCCCTATGTAACTTTAGTAGACTCTACCATGCATTGATCTTGATGAGTCCATTTTGGTCTACAGTGGTGAAAGGGTAAAGTTTCCCCATCATTCGTGGGCATCATCTTCGACCAGCCGTTTCAAGGGTGTAAAAGTCTGAACCAAAAGAAAGGCAAAGAAATGATATATACATTCTATTTAATTTCATTCAAAAATAATAATCAAAACTGATATTTGTTTCAAAGTACAAACCGTAAATGTCATAAATAAAGGAGTTTAGTATGCAAGAAATATTATAAGTGTGTTGATGTTTGAAGAAAAATGTTTTGAAATCAGTACATTGAACAATACGAGTTTGTCAGCAATGTGATAAAATATGTCTAAATCAGCTCAGTCAAAAAAAACAAAGATTTTGGAAACATCTGTGATCTGTGTTTTGTATTACAAAATGCTTTGTAATAATCTTTGTTCGTGATGAATTTGTTGTATGGCTTGTATATTAGGAGTGTATTTGTAGATGATTTGAAAAGGTGTTCACACCCAATAAAATGGCAGAATATCTAAGGTAACTGCTTCAGGTGAGAATGTCTGTTAAGTGCTTCCTGGCAGCCTCTACCGCTAATTCTGTCATGACAACTTTATTCACCTCAAAATGAAGCTGGCGCTGCCAGTTTATGCTAGTGTCGGATGTCGGTAGGCAGGTTTCAGCATCAGATAAGACCGATATACATGTCTATACTACATATCTGAGGCGACATATCTGGCTATCTGAGGTAGCATCAAAGGTATTATCAGGTCTGGGAACATTTTATCGTGGATGCTTAATTGTTACACAACACAAGAGATTCCGTGAACAAATGTCTAAAATACAATTATAGCCCTCCCTGACTAATTCTTCTCAGCCTCTATTCAATGTCTTAAGGATATACGGTAGACTAACTTACACATTATGCTTGTGATTTGTGTAAGAGTTATCTCTCTTTAACAGACAAGCTATTGCTTCTGTTTTCTCAGAGTGGACCTTAGATGGACAGAGATATTTGTTACAACAAGGTAGCATATTTTCGGTATGCAATTATCAATACTAATATGAACTCACTTATAATGAACAAATTACAAAAATCCTAAGAATCCCAAGCGATTTGTGTTTTATTTTCAGAGATCGTTTTTTCAGAACTTGAACATCGTTTTTTTTCCCAAAAAATTTGGTGCACAAAATATTTGAATAGAAGCTTTTTGGGGGATTTTCAGCCTCAAAAAGTACCTGCGCAAATTACATAGGTGCGCAAATTACACAGGTTTTTACGGTACTTAAGTGACAATGTATTTAAGGTTAACTTTCATGCTACTTAAGAATGAACCTAATGTAAGGATTTAACTCATTCACCCCCGAAGACACGTTTGAACCCTTCCAACTCAAATGTTGGAATAGTTCATTATGAAATTTCAGGGGTGAATGAGTAAATTGTGACATTTGATTTGCATTATAAAAGTAGAGAAATATATACCTCATGACATTATAGAGAAATGCTATATGACATTAGAAATATACACTTTCATGTCAATATATGCACAGGACAAGGTACATGACATTAGGTAATCATACATTTAATCTTGTTCAACTTTCCATTAAAAAAGTTTTCATTTCTATTTCTAATTTAAAATATACAAAAAAAGCAAAAAAAACAGCTGAAGGTAATTTTGTATTATTTTATTGTTATTTAACTCATTCACCCCTGACGACACATTTGAACCCCTCCAATTCAAAGGTTGGGATAGTTCATTATTAAATTTCAGGGGTGAATGAGTTAAATGCAGTTGTCAAAATCTTTTTAAGATCTAAGATGAAATAAGCAAAACCTTATTGACATGAACTCAAAGACATTTATTGTATTCCAGCTACTTATTTCTGACCCGTAAGTCAGCACATGTATGGGGATGTTTACTTCAATGTGCTATCTATTTGATCCTCATCTGGAAGACTTAAGTATTTTTTTTCTCGTAAAAGCTTTCTCTATCGAAGCTAAATAATTATATACCTATTCAATTAGCTGTTAGTTTTTCTCCATCAGGCACTACAAGCTTTTGGGTGTGAGGTTTAAAAGTTTGCAAACATTTGTTATAAATCTGGAATCGTTCCCAAATGAAAAACATTCCCATCTGGATTTTCTTTATCTTAGTACCGGTACTTGATATTGATCTGAAGGGTCCCCTAAAGGGGAAGTAATTTTTGGAAAAAAAGGATATTGTTCAAACATTGGAAAACTGCACAGTTTTTTTTTTTTGAGAGGAACGTTACAGAAAACGTGAAGTGTTTCTTAGCTTTGTGCAGTACAAAGCTGCTAATTAACTCCCATCTGTCCTCCTACAGTTGTACTGATAATTTGGGCAGGGATACAGAATCTTCACACGTTCACGCTCAAGTCATGACGCTAGCTGCCCTTTCTCTGGTGGTGAGTTTATTCTTCAATTTCACATGTCTAATTTTAGACTGGTATAATTTGAACTTGTTTGGGGAAATCTCATTTTGTTGACTATTTTGGCTATATATACACTTCAGCTGATGTAATGTACTATATATATATATATATACTTCAGCTGGTGTAATGTACTATATATATATATATACTTCAGCTGATGTAATGTACTATATATATATATATAAACTTCAGCTGGTGTAATGTACTATATATATATATATAAACTTCAGCTGGTGTAATGTACTATAGATATATATATAAACTTCAGCTGGTGTAATGTACTATAGATATATATATAAACTTCAGCTGATGTAATGTACTATAGATATATATATAAACTTCAGCTGATGTAAGGTACTATATATATCCAAAGTTAGAGAGTTTTGCTTGATAATACTATGTACAGAGTTATAACTGAAGTATTTGTGACGGAGACTGGTAAAGTTGTTTTCAGTAAAGGTCTGAGCCAGGTACAATCAAACCTGTTTAAATGAGACCACCTCTTTATAGAGACCACTTGTATAAAGGGACCACCTCTTTATAGAGACCACTTGTATAAAGAGACCACCTTAAGTTACCTGTTCATGTGATTTTTAATGTGAATTAACCTGTAGTAAGAGACCACCTGTGTTAAAAGACCCTTTTTTGAACTTCCAAAGTGTGGTCTTTCAATCTAACAGGGTTGACTGTATAAAAGACAGGTGTGAGCCAGCTGGTACTTGTGACTAAGGCTGTTACACTGGGATGGACTCTTGATTTTAAAAGCAGTTGTTTTATAATGCATGTGCTCTTGAGTAAATCTTTAAGCAGGTGTACACAACTTCGTTTATTTCATAGTCTACATACTGTTGGTTTCCTGTCATACAATGTTGATGACAGTTCATTTAGTCACAATGTATGGCCATGGCAAGACTCAGAGCTACCATTCAAAGTCACCAGTGATAGTGCTTCGATCATCTTCCTGAGTTTGATTTATTCATCTCGTTATTCAAAGTTCAATGTTGTTCCATATTTGTCTGTTTTAAAGTGTTTGTTCTATATAAACTACCAAAAACATGATAAGGGGCTGAATGAGTAAACATGTTACCCGTCTCCCTGACTACTTGCAGCATTAGAGTGCTATTTGGCGAAATGTCTTTATGATTTAATCTGACATTTGAATCTACTGATTCGACACATTGTTGGCTAAACGAGTTGTTTTCAGCGGTTGAGAGTCGAGACACTTTTCATTTACACTTTTTACTTGACAAAGGAAACGGACGCTTTTGAAAGCTCGCAAAATAAGTTTTCAATTCCTGTTTGTGTTTAAAACAAACTTTGTGTTTATGATAAGATAAACAATATTCTAGTTATTAATTTGGTGGAGGTATGCACGTTTTTGTTCATGCTTACATGCTATTTTAAGTTTTAACTTTCAAAAAGATTTTCAATGTCAGTCTTGACATTTGAGGGATTGCGCTGCAGACACTCGATCGTGACCATCAAAGACATTTTCATGGTTAGTATTGGCCATCAAAGAATTCACCTTTGGTCCTTTGGTCACCTTTTTTCATTGAAAGCACTGAATTTAAAAAAGGCTTACTTTTTCTGATTTTCTTGTCTGAAAGATTTAAGTCCATGCAGTCCTCATAATTCATACTGTCGACCTCTAGTCTGTAAAACTGAGACGCATTTTTTTTTTTGACAAGGTTTGAACATCGGTAACATATATAGGCTGAAATGCTGCTCTTCTAGTCTTTGTCCCTGCATTTATCTTTGTGAATGTACAGATACCTGTCAAAAATAGACATGTTCCGCTGATTAAATGTAGAGTAATATTGTTATCAAATTTTCCCTTGTACAATAAGTCATCAGCTGACATTGTCTCAGTGTAGGAGGGTATCAACACTTTTTATACGCCCGTCAAATTTGACGGGAGTCTTGTATGGCGTCGTCCGTCCGACGTAAACTTTTGTTTGTCCGGCAATCTTCTCCTACATTTTTCAACTGATCTCTTTGAAACTTGGTATAAATTATAATCATGATATGAAGTTGTGTCCCCC